>CAJNOQ010009284.1:0-10407 GCA_905250885.1 Didymodactylos carnosus
GTCTAATCATCCAACTTCTAATTATGAAATTAGCTAATAATTATCAAAACACTAACAAAAGTAAAATCGTATGACATGTTTAAACTTGAAATAGAAACGTTAGACTAAACATTAGAACAACAATTTGAGAGTTCATGCATCTTTGGTGCCAATAAAGTATCGAAGTAGTAACGATATATTCCTCAACACGATTGAGTATTCGGGCTCGGCTATTCCGCCTCATTCACAGGATATTAGATCAGCTCTAATAACGAACTGATCCTAGTGATAATATTCGAGTATACATTCTCTGAAAGCCCAAGCGTGAATGTTTACTTCGCAAAAGGCAAATCTTACCTTAGCAGCAATATACTCGCGCAAACCATAGGACATCAATCGTTCTCACTTTATTTTGAGACCAACTGCCAGTTATATTTCGAACCATATTTATTTTGAGGCAGCCGCTATGGAGGGTTTCCGAAGGAGATGGACGTTTGAAGTATAAAGTTTATGTAGGAGGATTTTTGTGATTTCCAGGTCTTTTTTGCCAGTAGCTGTAAACTTTCAAGGTAAAATTGTGATTGACCAAATTTCAATATAAATTTGGTGTTTACAGCTACTGAATCTACTAGTAACAGACACTGCATCTGAGGTTGTTGAACACAAGTTTTAAAAATTATTACCATATCTCTATCTACCATATCTATGAATCTAAAAAAGAAGCTATTAAGCAGTTTCTCTCGCACGTTACTATACTTATTTAACTTCGTTCTAGCGTAACGTCTCAACTGAGATACAATCCATATTTTAATCAAGTATCTCAGTTGAGAAACCGATGTTTCTCTGAAAGTATTCATTTCTAAACTGAGATACAATTTTGACACGTGCATTGAAACGTGTTATTGTGCAAGAGTGCAGTGTACGCAGGTCAATTATTCTGTCATTATATAAGTGTGAAACAGTGATTATACATATTTCAAAAAGAAATGGATTTTATTGGAAAAGAAACTCACAGAGACGCTTCTTCCATATTGTTTCAAGAAAATCTTTATCGTCACCAACATACGAATAAATATGTAGGTGAAAGATGGGTTTGTACAGTTAATGCTTGTTGTTGTTCAGTTGTTTTAAAAAACGATAAAATAACATGTTAAATAGTATCTATAGACATGAAAATACACAACTCCCCGTAATTGAAAAAATAAATAAAATACACAAAAACCCGTTCTGTTTATACATCTCCTATGTTATAGCCCAAAAGCTCAGTAGAATTTTTCACATTTTTGCTTCGTAGAAGCAATGCTAACAAGTTTTTTTGCAAAAACTAATGTCATATTTGCAATCAATCAATTTCGAAGTTGTCCAAAAATCCTGAAACACACATCAATCAATTCAGTTTCTGATGCTGATCCCAAATATGACATTGGTTTTTGCAGAAAATGGATGTTTGGCGGTGAAAACTGCAAAATACAAGTGAATCTCCTTGTTTTGTGCTACCTGTTTCAAAAATATTTATTTTTTCAACAACGGAACAATATTTTCTAAAACCGATGTGTAACTTTTTTAGTGCTATATGGCGAGTAGAATGATATAAAAATATTGGCTTCATCTCCAGAGAGACTTGACGCTTTTTGAGCCAACATGAACGGGATTTTGGCTATTGATGAAAAACTAAAATTGCTTAGGTCATATTATAGAAATAAAGTCGTTTTTTAAAATTTTAAAATTATCGACATTAAAATTTTGATTCGAAAGGTTTTGATACATATTCTTGTTCAGCTTGACGAGCTCTATCCAACCATGTGTAAATATCATAAAAATAAATTTTGCGTAAGCTTTGAATTTCCGGCGCCTTAATATGATTTCATTCACTACGTGCGACTGCTTGATGGCCCCTCCCCCTCTCAGAAATTATCTCTGACACCGCACTTCAGATTTTGGCCAAACTTTCCGTAAATGCTAGGTTTAATGAGTAACGGAAAAGAAAACTTTTTTTGTCTCAAAGTCTTACGGTTTAGGAGTTTTCCAAAGATCAAGGTCCAAAAAGGATCCTGAGGTTTTTTCCCAAGATCTTTTAATATATTTCAGGTTGGAGAGTTCGGGTTTGTTTTATTTTACAGTAGACACCTAACTACATGGGCTGATCGGAGCCGATTTTTCAATTAAACCTTTATTGATTGTCCAGACAACCAACGACTTTCAAAACCCGAAAAATCCTTCTGAGTTTTCTAAAAATCGTCAATTTGACAAAAACTAAGACCTAACTGAAAAATCGACACCGGTCATCCCATGTAGTTAGGTATCTGGTTTAAAATAAAAGAAATCCGAACTCTCTAGCTTGAAATATATTAAAAAATCTTGGGAAATACTTAAGGTGTGACTCCCATGTAGAGAAAACTCTGTATTAAGGATCCCCCTCCGAAAAAAACTTTTTTCTCTTACATCTGAGTTTGATGAAACTTTCAGCGAATGTTGCACACCCAAAGGTGTGATCACAATATTCTTTTTACTCTCTGTTTGTTACCGTTTCGGAGTTTTCTGAAGTCCAAGACTGTAAACCACCCTTCGCTGTAAATGCCTTGTCCTTAATGCAGCTCAAGATAGAGATCTCAAGTTGTTTTTATTTTAAACCAGATACCTAACTGGGAGGACTAATGGAACCAGATTTTTTAATTAGGCCTTTGTTGATTCTCTAGAGGCGCAAGATCCTAGAAAACTCTGAGAGATCCTTTCAAGTTTTCCAAAGTTCCTTTTTTCCTAAGGAACTAAGGCCTAATTAAAACATTTGCTTCCATCAGTCCTCGCAGAATTTTAAGCTCTATCCATTAAAAACATTTTGTCCTACGATGAACTCTTATTTAAGAAAAGGGATCTACAGTAGACAGGATTAGACAAAAAAACGTATTTTGAGAGAAAACGCTGTGCATTCGTTGGTCTGTTTTAAGACAGGTAGGAAAATGCTTGTAATTTTTGAACGGAAGATCACACGGAGTTGTGCAACGTCTTTTATTTTGATCAAAAAGGTCTGCTCTACAAATCTACGTGTTCAGAGAAAATTTACTTGCTTAAGTTTCCCCGAAAGAAATTATTATTCGAAGATCCTGGCTTTCAAGGCTTCTAAAAAGCTTGCTCGAAAACCACGAAAAATCAGTTCTAGGCCCGAAAGCGATACGGACACTCCAGGCTATCTTTCCATGTGCTTGTCTCCGAATTGATTTTTTGATCCAAAAAGATTTCAGTCTAAGGAGGGCCCTTAAACGCTGTATAAAACGGAAAATTTTGAGACTTGTAGGAAAATGCTTGTAAATTTTTAACGCAAGGACATACAGAGTTGTGCGAGGCCTTATTTTAATCAGAATAGTTTTCTCTAGAAACCTACGTGTTCAGAAAAAGTTTAATTGCATGAGTATCTAGGAAAAAACTATTGTTTGAAGACCCTGTTTTTCGAGGCTTTTAGAAAACTTACTCGAAAATCATGAAAAATCACTCCTATAACCAAAATCGGTACAGATTCTAAAAGTAGACACTTTATGCTATCTTTCCATGGGTTTATCTCAAAATTGATTCTTGACCGAAAATCACCATTTCTGAGGGGAGAGCCCTTAAGTCATTCTAAAAACGGTAGAGGAATAGCAACAGTATCCTGAGCTATTTTATTGTAGGTTGCTTCATCCTATTCCATTTATCCACGCTCCCTGCATTTTGTTAGACGCAATTAACATGTAGAAAGACAGATTAATTGTAACTCCAGCTAAACGAAAATCACAACAAACATCTATCAATTTATTTGAATAAGTTCTTAAACAAATAGAGTTGAAAATAAACTTCACTAGTAAATACAAACATCATGCAAAAAAAATACTGATTAGCAAACAATTAGACATAATAAATATTATCATGTCTTTAATCAAAAATTTTTTCTCGTATTTTTCTGTTCAGCTTTACGCCTAAAAGATATTCATCAGCCTGATTAAATCTCTGAATGGTCCCTAATGTATATAGATAAACTTAACTTTTAATCGAAAAAAACTTGTGAGTAATATTTGGCAAAGTGAGTTGAAAGAAGATTGTCGAAAAAAATGATAATACTTTCAAGATCTATTATGCTTGCCTCTTTGCTTTACTGTTGACTCTTTATGGCATTCAAAATATGCATTACAGTTTTATTTTTTATTAGATGTGTGTGTTCTAATATTTCGTTTGTCATTGGAGAGCGATTACTTTCGTTTAGCCATGTTTCGATACATTTACGTTCATATGTGAATCCATCGGCAGCCATAACTAGAAAGAGAATGATAATTTTCAATAATTAAGTCAGCGGAGACACATAAAGCGAACAGAAAACATTGTTGTTCCTGGTCAAAGAGAAAGTATTTATAAATAGATGTTAGACGTTACCAAGTAACCTTACGAAAAAGTAACTGACTGTAGCTTGCCACTCCTACTTATAAAAGCACCGTCATCTATAATGTACAAATTCCGAAGGATTTTCTCAGTATTGTCGAATATGCAGAGCAATGCCATCAACAACTTCGACAATTGTCGAAAATCGATATGATTTTCTTCGCATTGTCGTATTTACAATGAAATTGGACAATTGCCAAAAATCCAACGGAGTTTCGACAGTAATTTTCAGTTGCACCTGAAGCAAAATTGTTAATAGCACACACCGTGCATAATAATAATTTTTTGTTTTCAGGTCCTGTGAGATACACAAAGTCTACTTTTTTTGGTTTCTCTGTGATATCTGCGAAAAAGAAAAAAGAAAACTCTTATTTTGTCATATTATTTTCATTTGTGATTTATTAGAAGAGACTGCAGTTCACTGATTCTGTTTTAATCTATTGGTTTAGATAAGTGTGAACATCATGATAAATCTTTTTGATATTATGCTACTTGAACTACTTTTACTAATACTTAGTAATTTGTCGAAATCCCAAAGGATTTTCGAAAATTGTCGAAATTACAAGGACTTGAGACGAGAGCCGAAAATCCATCTGAATTCAACAATGTCGAAAATTTTGAGTAAAAACGACAATGCCGAAATTCAGATGGCGAAATTCCAGCTGTCGATATTCCGTTTTACCGTAACAGTTGAAACTCTCAAGTGTTGTAGCTTCTAATGGAACTGAACGAATAATAAAAGAGAGTCCGCTGATGGACTTGTTTTGAACTTCTTACTACTCCTAGTACTGTTTATACAAACTGATCACTTTCACTAAAACTAAATTCTACAGTCCAAAACGGAATGTTTCAATAAATAATGTTCTTAGTTTATAAATAAATATGTTTAAAAAGATGGCTTTCATCCTATGATTCTTATTGAAAATAGTTCTGACTCTGGTATAAGTACTACCTTAATATATACCGTTCTAGCTAACGGGTAAAAACATACTACTCGATGTAGAATTTTGCGCTCTACAATCTGAGAAAACAATTTGGTTCCACCATCAGCACCTAATTAGAAAACGTCGAATTGTAGTGGTGCACCAAAACGTTGAGTCTCCCAGGCATGCGGCGATCCCAACACCGACTAGTGCACTGGAAAGAGCGCAAAAACTGAGTAAGGTGCTGTATCTTTTGGTCCACGAGACTAGGTTTTAGTATGGTTTTTAGGACCTTCAATCATTTCAATGACTCATCGCCTTATAAAATCCAGTTTTTTCAGCTTAATAATTGTCCTTCCCAACTTCTTGCTGTATTGCATCGTAAACAGCATAAATTTTGCTCCAAAATGACACCAACCCCGCATCTGCACGCCTTGAAATGGCGGAGTTCAAAGAAGTCTAAATTACGATTATACAAGATGGTGCTATTTCCAGCGGTGTTTGGCACTGTTTTAAAACTTTTAACTTAAACCGTCCCAATCTCTGTCCTTTCAAGTCGTACAGATGTCGAGTTGGTGTCATTGTGGAGAAACTTTTATGTTGCTTAAGATACAATTCAATAAAAAATTCTAAAAAATGGTTAGCTGGTTGAATAGATTAACTTTTATAAGGCAATGAGCCATCAAACCCTCCGAAGGTCTTAAACTATCCATTAAAATCAAGTCTTGCCAATCGAAAAACCTATTCTCCTACTCAGTTGTTTACGCTCTTTCCAATGCACTAGTTGGTGTTGAGATTCACTTGTTACATTACAGGGAAAATCGACTTTTTGATGTACCACCATACTTCTAGGTTTCTGGTACCATACTTCATTAAGTATTGGTGATGGGACAAAACTTTTTCCCCAGATTGTAGAGCATAAAATTCTACGTGGAATAGTATGCTTTTAAACCGGTTCGAATGAAATATCTAGGTGAGAAAATTCAAAATATTGCAAATATCCGAAATTTATAGGCTGTGGCAAAACCTGATTTTCGTCATAACTTCTGCAAATTAAGGCCGATCACTATGATTTTTTTGCAGTTTAACTAGTGTTAGCGACGGGCTTTCGAATGTCGAAAGAATTTTGTGTCTAGCTATAAAACGAGCCGAGACATAAGAAAAACAAAAAAGGGTTTAAACTTTTGTCCAGCACTGTAGACTCACTCACCTGGATCTTCGAAAATTTCTTTACTTATTGGACAAATAATACATTGTAAAATATCATCGAGATTTGTTGCCATAAATGGTTTGCTTTTAAAAAACTTCGCATCCATATTTGCTCTTGAAATTATAGTATTTTTACAATTCTCATCCTTATCATCATCGTCAGATAAAAACGTTTTTTGTTGAATCAAATGTGAATAGTGTTGGATATTCTCCGACGGTTTGTCTGATTCGACATACTCTTGATTTTTTCGTAATATTGGATTGAGCTCTTCAATATATTCAGCAAATCCATTCTGACTATATTCACGAGCAATCTGATTGATTGTTTTATTATCGGCCTTCAAATTCAAATCAAATTCACAATCTGGGATTCCTGCAAAAGATTTGAAAACCTCTAATTTTCCTACGCAAGCAAGATGATGAGCTAAATAAAAACGTCGATATAGGATTATTCTGAAAATGTGTCACCAAATGTTCGTGAAGTTGGTTAAGTAATGTGAACACAGCAATTTAAATAGTGAAGTTTTCTGAATATAAGCAACGGTGGTTTTTCATTAACAAAATCAGGATTGTCATTTATAATTTTTGCACATGCTGACCAGTCACACTGTTTAGCTTGATTTAATAATTTATCCAATTCCACTAAATGTTTGATCCTTTTGTACATACGAGGGTGCTGATCTTTTGTCTTTTCTACGATATCCAGTACAGTAGTCTCATCCTTTGCTGGCGATAATAAACGAAAATATCCATTTTTTTTTTGTAATGCTAATAGTTGATTTAATTCCTTTACCATACCAGAAAAAACTACTTGATGTAAAATACTCCAGTTATGATTACAAATAAGGGTTAACGATTCTGGATGAAGACTTACATACATCAAAACTGCTTCAAGGTTTTTAAATTGTTTCGCAAAACCGTATATCGTTTCATAATCATACTCTGGTATTGATGTCATGATTAATATATAAACTTAAAAAAAGATACAGGTAATTTCATAATAATGAAAAATGGAAAATTCAACCATTAAGAGTCATTCCATTGTGCAAAGCATGTGTGAAAACCTATAAATCCAAGTTTTTAGCCTTAGTGTACTCTTCCTTCCTGGTACATACGATTTTTTTCCAGAGGACAGAAATTTCCTTAGAAAAAACATCAATTCTTGATTTCCCGGAAACTGTTAGAGATGGTACCACAATATTTTTAATGTATATAGTACTCAAATGTCTACTATATAATGACATACAAATATTACGCACCTCTTTCATCCCATCACTTTACTATAAGAGCGAAACGGATTTTCTATCAGATGTGGTGTGCATCGCCAGTTTATGAGAAAACTTGGTCATATGATTCCTGGAAAACCTGAAGGCCAGAAAACCAAGTATTTGGTTTCTAGTTAGAAGCTTTTGCAAACCGCACAATCCTGTAGAGCAAATAATTCTGAGCAAAATAAGATATCTTCCAGTTGTCTACGACGCTTTCTCACTGAAATGAAGCCGATTTACAAAAGGTGAAAAGTACGAAATTTTCCGGGAAAACAGCCAAAATATTCTGCTGAAAAAGCGTCATAGACAGCTGAAAGATATCTTATTTTGTTCAGAATTATTTGCTCTACAGGACTGTACGGTTTGCAATAGCTTCTAACTAGAAACCAAATACTTGGTTTTCTAGCCTTCAGCTTTTCTAGAAACCCTATTATCAAGTTTTCTCATAATATGATGATACACACCTCATCTAATAGAAAAATCTTCAGACTATTCAAATCAGTAATCAGTTTGATTCCAGCTTTTACTAAAACATCAAAAACAAAGGCGTTCTTATGATTATGAAACACTGTACTGCATATGAGTGATACTGATAAAAATAGTATCGTTTATGTTCAAAAATTTGACCAAATGAAAAGCAAAGGCTTGAGCAATTGAATATCATATGTCGATAGTACCTAGTAGTAGCAGAAAAAGCAAGTTTGCAAACTACCACTTCTCTGCGTCCTGGATTTTCAAAATACCGTGGATTTTGAATGCACGAAGATAAGATCTCCTCTGATGGTTTTCATGTATAAATAACTGGGACTGCTCTAAACATAAATAATTATAGATTACAAAGTGTGCTCTGTCTACTGGTATACTCAAAAACGGTTCACAAAGCTTCCAGTATCGCTAGTTTTTTAGAAATCCTTTTTCCCCATTTGAACGTTGTCTATGCACATCCATAAACTCTCCACATTGTAAAACCTTTATACTAAAAATTTGGCTTTGTTCAGACGTGTTACGTTAAAGCTACAAAAAAAAATCAATAGAAAACGGTTCATTTCCTAGTTTACTCACTTTTAAAGTAATTTCAGTCTTTGTCCTTTTTACAGGATCATCGTGTGGCTAGAGTACACTTATGATAAAAAGAGAAATTTATTATCATGTTCAGTTGAGGCGTGATGTAGTGGGTGATTACGGGACAAATTGTTGGTCAAACCTCATCGAGCATTAGTAAAGTGACAGAAATATTCAGTTTTCGCTGTTATCTATTCTACATATTTAGTCAACTTTTGGCATAAGAAAAATGAAGACCAAATAACTTATCAGGGCTCCCCAAAAATATGTGGTTACGGGAGAAAAAAAATTGGTTTTTGGAACCATGAATTCTGAACAAATTTGAGAAAAAACCCGAAATACTGGGAACAAAATAATAGTGTAGCTGAATAGAGCGAAGAAAATTCTAGACAAGCGAGCGAAAAAAAATATCATTCCACACAAAGTGACAGAGAAAATTACATTTACAAAATCTGACTCATATGAACCACAAGAAAATCAACAGCAAAATAACGATTAGATATAGATGTTTTGCTTCTAACTCGTTAATAGTTAAAGATAGAAAAGCTATATTTGCAACAATTATAGGTCTAACATTGACGAGTATATGCGAGAAATGCGAAATTGTTTCATCTAGTCTGAGAGGAGAAAAGCTTAGGATCATTTACGTCAGTCGAACGGTACTATTTTTATCAGAATCATTCATATATAACACCCAACATCATTTTTCTAGATACGTTTAACCTTATGTTACCAAATTTTACAAATTTGTTTCTTTCAGACGATCATTGCTATTTCAGCGTGACATGTTTCTTTTCTCTTCTCCCTCATATAAGTTTTTTCGTTCTTTTTATTTTTTCTGTGCCTACAGTAATATAGACTATGCGTCATATATGAACAATCGAAAGATGGGAAAGAAACGAAAGCACTATTTCAATCTGCTCTATTCTGTGGTGAATGTGAAACGAGTGGAAGAAAAGCGAATAACGTTATTCATTTGGTCTCGTTTTGAGTCGAATGTTAACCACATATAGGAAGAAAAGAAAAGAGGGATCTTACACACGTCTTACGAAATGTGTGAATGATAGCGATTTCTTACGAACACCATCTCATCTCTAAATAGAATATCGTAGGGATACAATTGTCACAATTTCATGTTTTCTGTATAATTTTAAACAATGTGGCAGAACTCAGGGCTTACGAGGGAACCCCCTGAGGTGTCCCCTTCCGATTTCCTTCGTTCATATGCCATTCGACAGGTCATATGGAGGTATGAAAAAGCCTAAGAGAAATCGTGCGCAATTTGCTTCCTTCAAAAGTTAGACGAATTTTTCTAATTTTCCTAGTGGAAAACCCAAGAAATTGAAAAATCCAAAACTCCGTCAAATTCAAGAGTATCCGCTTGAAACTTTCACACATGATATTTACCTTAGTCTAATATTTACGCTGAAAGTTTCAAGCCTAGAATGCGTTTCCTTGAGGAGATATAGAATTTTTCATTTTTCAAGGTGTTATTGTGAGTGGACTCCTGGACTTCAGGAGTCCAGGAGTCCGCTATTTCCCCCTTGGTTTTACCCCTTCGC
>CAJNOQ010009285.1:0-10407 GCA_905250885.1 Didymodactylos carnosus
GCTCGAATCATTCTCTGTCGAACGATGTAGAATACATCTATTTCAACCCTTTTTCTAGCAAAATCCTGCCAAAAATTCTCTATGGCAAAAACTGAAAATTGTCTCCCTTCTAACTCAGCCAGTATGACTCGTTGGGAATTGAGTAGTTGGGAAATTTTTGACTTGACTTGACTTGGCTTTTGAGCTGAAACCTAGTGAACTATAGGTAGTCGACCATGTTGATTCCGAATATCAGCATGAGATGGGCCGCTTGGCCTTAAGAGACTGGTTTGCTGGAAAACCAGTTTTCCATAGCGAAAAACGTTTTTTGCCAAAATTTCTTTTAATATTTCCGGATTGAAGACCACGTCGAGTTGACTATAAAAAGCTATTTTTTGATATTGCGTTGATCCTCTATTTAAAACCACTGGCATTTACTTCAGTTGAAACCCCTGGTGAATCAAAGAATTACGCTTTTTTCAGCCTAAATAATGATTGAAAAATTGGAAAAATAGTTTTTCATAGTCAACTCGACGCGCTCTTCAATCCGGGCAGATCAAAATAAAATTTTGACGGAAAAAGTTCTTCGCTATGGAAAGCTGGTTTTCCAGAAAACCAGTCTCTTGAAGCCTAGCATCCTGTCTTATGTTGATATTCGGAATCAGTGCCGCCAACGTTACAATGGAGTGACAGATGACGAAAGGCAGATCAAGAAGCATATTTTGTAAGCAGTTTTCATGTTCCTAAATTTCGTTCCAAAAGTTTTGTTTCGTGCCTGAAAAATTAAGGTGTTAGTCTAGTTTTTTTTAGTGCCGCGTTTGAATCTCCGAGCAAAACCTATTTAACAGCAAGAATCACATTTTATTCAAGCAAAGGGCTGAACAATTAAGTTTTACTGTGACTTCTAGTATTTTGAACATTGTAATATTTAGTTTAAGAAAAACATATGAATAAAATCTGTGCGAAAACTCTCGAGTTTTCAACATTAAAGTAAAATTTTCTGATCATGGATAACTTGGAAAAAAATCGTTGTCAAAACCGGCAATTTTCTGTTAATCATCTGCTAACGATGATGGATGGTGCCATGCGGTATTTATTTTGCCCAGATTTTTAGAATAGTCTTTTTTTTTCTTGAAAAAAGTGTCATCTGAAGACAAGCTATTTCCACTTACTCTCTACCAAATAACTCCGTCACCAGTTAGAAGTGAAAATAAAAATACTCCGTGCCCGTACTTCTACAGTTATAGTAAGTTACGAATAATTATTTGATTTAATAATTTTTTTTTCTAATTTTTAGCAAACTGCTATATTGTCAGATCTTGTATCAACACAGAATCTCTTTCATGAATTAATATCGGGCAAAGATTTCCATCGATTTTCGCTTCAATCATCTTTTACAACCGACACATATCAAGACAAAACGAAAACTTAATTATACACAAATAGCTGAACGAACAAAATAGGAGCTGCTGAAATAATACTTAAACATGGATGACATCGAAAAAGATTTATTAAAACTATGTTTAAATATAGATATATTTTTTGTATATAGAAAAAAATAATATGTTTCGTCCATATGAGCTAAAACTGTTATAAACATTTTTCTTGTTATTCTAAGTTAGGATATAAAATTTGATATTCATACAATTTTTCCTTTTAATCCTCTTTTGTGTATAATGACTATTATAACAATGAAAATTTACGTGAACAGGTGAAAATATCTATTCCATATGATACAAAACAAACTTTATGGCAAAAACAGCGTACTTTGACGTTACTTTTTTCTTCAGATCGAAAAAATTTTATTTAAAAAATGTTTGTGTGGCGTATCGATTGTCCGAAATTTTATATTACAATATTTCTTTTTTTTATCTGGTCAGGTATACGCTTTTGAATAGACACAATCGTTCACTGTTAATTAAGAAGATAAATGAAAAGTTTTTTTTGTTAAATTATTATTGTAGTTTGAGTGTTCATTACATATCAGTTCTTAGAAAAATGCATGATTGCATGATAATGTGATAAAAATAAACTAATAAATAGCATTATGAGATAAAATATTTACTGATATATTTTACCCTATTTCTCAATCAGACCGACTGCATATTTAAGTATTTTTATGATTTAGTTTTGTAGTGCAAACATTTTTGCTACAAAATGAAACATGGCAAAGATCGTCATCTCTTTTCCTTTTTTCCCTAATCACTTCTTGACAAAAAGAACCATAAATCAAGATACCGATCGTAGAACGTTTAGTAAACATTTTTTTTTCTAATGCCTGAATTAAGACGAAACATACTGTCATATTTCATTTTGTAAAAGTATATTTTGCGTTATAAAAAGCTTTTTATGAAAAAATAACAACACGAAATTATCATCACTAAATACCGATGCATGCCTATAGAGAATTTCATTAGTAATAAAGATCAATTATTTGCTTTGGGTTAATTATCATTTACTGTCTGTTGATTGACTACGGCTTTGCTTTAATAGAACATAACTGTTCTTCGATAGAAATTTGTTTTTGCATATTTATTTATAGAACTGTCACTGTTGCTAATGTCGAACTCTTCTGTCAAGGAAAAACGATATTTTCAACGTATTCTTGATTATTTTCCAAGTATTGAAAATGATGCATCAAAAATCACGTGGGCTCATGCTGTTAATTCTCACCAAGAACTGAACGTTGTTTTGAAAAGTAAGATTTTCTTTTTTTTATTTGACAAATAGAATTTTAGTATAATGTTATTTACTATCTTTCTTGTTTAAGGTCAGATGATGTTTATTGAAGCTGATGTATTAATTGGACGATCTCCAACATCAGAGAGTGTAGCAATTATGGCACATCCTCCTAATACATCCAGTGATTTGGATTTTACTACGTTTCTTCAATTGGCAAAATCTAGTGAAAAGGGATTAAAATTAGATTTTAAAGATATTAATGCTGTACAATCGTGTGTGAATGAACTTGAATTGCAAAAAGAACAGGTAATATTTTGTTTATTTGTTTTTATTTTCTCGATATATATAAAAATATTATTTTCTTAATTTTAGATAAATGGTCCAATTTTGTTAAATGCGGATATTGTACATGGTGGTTTTGGTTCTCGTGAACCGATAAATGCTGAAAAATTTCTTCATGAATGTTTATCCTTTTCATTCAATGTAGCACGACAATTAACAATTGGTTTCTCTATCGGTTGGACAACAACGTTTTCACCCTTGATGCCTGATCTTAATCGTTATACCTGGTCAACTATATTAAATATGTACAGAACTGTAACAAAAGATTATATAACGAAAAAAGAAAATTATTCACTATTAAATTTTGAAATTACTTATCCAATACGTGCATCATGGGCAGTTCATTCATTTTATCAATTACATTGGTTAACTGATTTAACAAAATCAGGATTAACATTTTGGTCACCCGTAGATGAATTTACAATCAAAGATTATCCATCATTATTATTATATCGTTCAATTTATTCAAAATCACTTGTTTATTATGATTTACCATCACCAATTGATAAATATATTCAAAATAATTTTTATAATGATAACTATATTAATAATTCATTAGAATCATTTCCATCTATGAAAGATTTTTGGCAAACAGATAATTCTGATGATATTCTTTTATCACAATTTTCAGCACTATTATTAAAATCACACGTATTTTTACGTACAAAACAAACATCATCTAAATTAACTAATCAAAGTTGTAATTGGATAGGTACTATTGAATTTCTAGAAGAAAATACGGATTCATCACAGGCTGTTCTGTGTTATCTTGCTGAAATAAATGATTTATCCAAAGCAGGTAAATAAAAGATTATCGGTAAGATATATGTCTGTTTAATCATTCTTATTTTTATTCTTTTAGGAATGACTATTACAATTTGGAAAAATGGTACTATTGAACTTATATATCAGAACAATAGTGGTACATTACAAATTGATAAATCTAATGTATTACCAAGTTCTGTTTACTCATTTAAACTTATCGATATGAATTCATCGATTCAAATTGAAATATCATCGGATAATCCCTATAATTTAATGAGAAATGAAACAATTCCTGTACTCGTAAAATTGACAGCTTATTTAGATCCGCCTAATACACAATTTTCATCTTCATTATCAGTAGATAATTCCAAAAAAGCTTATCATGCTGCTGTCATGGGACGAAATATAGATTCAGGTTTAGCGATAACAAAATTTCATATTTTTCAACATGAGGTAGCTATTGAACGCATGTCTTAAACAATCTGATAGTGAATTCTATATATATCTGTATATATATATATATATATATATATAAGTTTGTATATCTAATTTTATTTTCAGCAAGCAATGCATTTATTGATATCATCAATGTCGAGTATGACTTTTAATATGCCTCAAAGTTTAGTGTTTGTCTATGTAATATATCTCATTTTTATAACGTAAAAAGAAAAATCTAAACAGATGAATGACATCTATTTAGTGTGTGTAATCAGATCTTTTTCTTTTATATTTTTGCTAGTTGTACTTCGTGCTTTTTTTTTATCAAAATCAACTTTTATTTAATGTTGAGATAATAATATTTGACAATTGAAAAGGGGACCCTAAGCATCAATGTTTCTATTTTAACTATGCACAGAAGATTCAATGTTTGATGGAATAAATAATTTTCTTTTAAAAAGTATGATAAAATTTAACTTTTTCCATATCTTTCAATGATACAAAAATATCAATATCTTTAACGACTTTTAATGGGGAGAAAAGAAAATCTTTTAAGGAATAGGTGTATCCCTTCGTTTTCTGTACTTTTCGGTCTTGTTTTTATTTGTCAAAATGTTTTTTGTCTTAATTTGATCATTTTGTTTCTTTGTTTCGATACGTCTAGATGATTTTGGATGCGAGAATCCTGAAATTGTTGTTGTATTTTTTGAAATTAAATGTTTACCAATGTTTGTTTTTGAAAACTCTCTTTTAAATAATGGTGACATAATAACATAGAAAGGAAATGATATTGCTTGTGGAAAATATGAAATATAATAGATGGTTAATAGACCATAGCGAAATGCATTTTGTTGATATTGTTGACAAGAATTAACAAATAGTACAATGAAAACTTGAGGTAATTCGCATAGTAAACAAACAAATGGACCAATAATTAATTCTTGACGTTGTTTTAATTGATAAATCAGCATTGTTGAACGTTTCATAAGTCTTACATTTGCTTTAATTCGTGTAATTTGTATTATAATTACTATTGCACAAACACAATTGATAATAAATGGACCAATATAATCCAAAAATGATAAAAATATTTCATATGAACGAAATCTATATGTTTGAACACACCATACAGAATTATCAGATGAATCTATTATTATATTATGTTGTACAATTAATGGTGACGAAGTGGAACATGTACATAAAATTAATAATAGAGACAATATACAAGCGCTTAATGGTGATTTTATTTTGTTAATATATTTATTTGTGGCAAATAAAGCTACTAGAGCACGTTCACCAGCGACAAATGCTAATAGCCATGGACTAGTACGTGATAATGCATTTAATAAATAGGGTAATGACTTACATAGTACCTGATTTAATTTTATTTCAATTTTATTTGTTCTTGATTGTCGTACATGAATAAGTCGAAAAAATAATGCATAAAGTGTTAATAAACTTACAATGGAATTAGTTAATAAATAAATACCAGATCCATTTTTACGTGATGCTTTCCTTGAAAATGTTATGAAACTAAAAAAATTAAATACTGAACCGATAACTAATAAAATAATTGATGGTACAAAATGTAAATAAGTATAGGGAGATGAAATCACTGGTGAAAAATCTTGGCCAACTAGTGATTCGAGAGAAAATCGATTACCATAACTTGAAAATTGGCATAATCGACCTAAAATGATATTTGACATTTGAATGAGTTATTCATTGTTTTGTTGTTGTTGTTGAAAGACTCACCATAGGCACAATTTGGACAAACACAAATCCAATCACCCTCATTATAAATATTGCCATGAAGACAAACACCCTTCTGAAGACAGGTTTGATTTCGACAAATATGAAAATGATGATCGTATAGATAACATTGAACAGGATCATTATGTTTATCACAAATACATAAATAATCTTCATCAAAGAAACATTGTAGTGACTTGTCATATTTACATGGTAAATGATAATTTTTAACATTGATTGGAATATTAAGTTTTTCAAATAACGATTTTACATTAGAACATTCAACTCTATTTGTTATACTAACATTTTCTATGTCTATTGTGCAAGCATGATACAATAAATACAAATGAAATTCTACTTGATTGTCAAATTGAACGTATGTTTGTTGTACAGCTAATGGTAATAAACGTTTCTGGCGACGATACTCTATTGTACTTGGTAAATATGTATGATGATACAATGTTTGTTGTTCAATATCAGAACTACCATTCGAATTATTGATTAGTTGAATGACACTTGCGCCTTTGAACGAAAAAAAACAAACAAACAAACTATCCATTATTCTCGAGCTATTGAGAGGTGAACGTTTAATGAAAGCAAAAATAGATGGCAGTCATTTTTACTTACCTTTTGTTTTTGTTAATAATGGTGATGTTAGAGTTAAATTTTGTACTATTATAACAGCTGTACGTAGAAGACAACTAGGACCATGATAATCAGATGTACACTGACAAAAATATTCATATTCCAATCCGTCCATATAGACTGGATGACATGTTCCATTATGTTGACAAGGATTAGATGAACAAACTGCATTATTCATTAGACATTTTGGACCGAATTTATTAGCAGGACAGATACATAAATCTTTATCGGTACTTTGTTTTGATAAACATAATGCTTGATATGAACATTGGATATTAGTACAAGAATTTTCATTGCTATATTGACATTGTTCACCATAATAACCACGTTGACAAACGCAATGCGTTTGATTTTTATCATTTTGAATTTGATGACAAGTCCCATTGTTTTCACATTCATTTATTGCACATAATTGTATTATTGTTTGATCATCTGCAAATGATAAGAGTTTCGATAATCGATTTGAAGGTAAAAAATGAAATTTAATGTCATATTTCCAAACTGCTAATAAATTAATTGGATTTTTTTCATTTGTTGATGTTGTAATATTATAAGCTTCTATACGTACATTACATTTATGATCATAACGATATGCGATACGATTGAATAGAAGATAACGTTGATGTTTATATTCCCATGAATGAAACAAAACATCATAAAATGTTATTTGATCATGTACAATCATGTTGCAAACAAGAAATACAAAAATACGTAAAATAGGTGTCGTTAATGCATGTATATGTGACAGACGATTTATACGCAATCGAATGGTCATTCGATGACGTTGATATTCACAATTTAAACCGTAATATGCTGGTGAACAAAAACATGTCCATGTTGAATTATTTTTGATTAATAATTTGCCTTTATTACAATGGCTAGTAGATTTTTGTTGTGAACTACTTTCATTTTTCGAAATAGAACTATTATCGACCGGACATATATCATTGTATTGATGGTACCATCCACGATCATCATCGCGATATTTATAAGTATCACGATCACGTACGCGTGATGATGGACACCATAAAAAGTTTTCTAATTGTGAACAATGTGGTTCTATTGTTTTACATCGTAACTCTGAATTTAAACATATACCATCAATACATGAAAATCGATTTTGTGAACAACTATTATTCATTTTCCAGTAACATAATGTTTCATCTTCATTTTTTGAACAATCAGCAACATTATCACAAACATGTTGGTATGAAATACATGTACCTTTAATTGAAAAACAAATTATATTTCCTATTACAATATGAAAGTAAATCAACAAACCATTATCACATTGAAAACGATCGCCCAACATTTTTCCATCTGCACATGTCAACGTATTTCGCTCATCGCTCCCACCTATACAATGTACAATATTATCACCAGCATTTTTATAACTTAAACACGGTCGAGTATTATTAGGATTTTGTAAAAATTCATATGTAAAACAAACATGTTCACTAATAGGATCGCACATTGATGCCCATATATTAGTTGTTAACTTTTTTAATGATATAACAGTACAATTAAGTTCATCAAAACCATCTGGACAGTCCCATTCTCCATCACACATCCATTCCATCAATATACATTGACCAGAACTGCATTGAAATGTCTCATTTCTACACGTCCAATTATGACAATCTTTTTCATCCGAACCATTAATTAAGTTAAAAAACGAATTACAATAATCGTTAAACGGAAGTTTAGCGTCTGACAACGAACATTTTTCTTTTAATAATTGACAAGCAAAATCACTATCGTCCAAACATTGATATTCAGACCAATCGTTAGTTTCCGATATCTCATCTGATCCATCATCACAGTCATCGATACCTGAAAGAAGAAGAAAAAAAAGAGAGAAGAAAGTTTATAAAATAAGATTTTAGTTTTAAGCAAGTCGAACACCCGAGTTATAAGAAGGACTAACTATATTTACCATCTCCTAATAATTGTCGAAGTAATGATCGCTTATTATCCAAACATGTATAATGACTTTTCTCTCGATTGGTCGAATTATTAGTTATTGTTATTATTTCATCTTCTTTCGACAATAAACAGTCAAAATAACCATCTCTAAGACGATGTAACGATATATTTTCTTGAGTTGAACATAAAAAGCCATTAGCGGTAAGTAATGATGATTGCGCTAATGACTGTGAATGAGAACTCAAGTTACAAAATAAATAATTAAATGGTGGATACGGATAATTTGCTGATTTAATCGTTGTATCCAAATAACATGTCTTATTATCAATTGTTGTTGATATGTTTTGATTACATACAGATGTTCCTTCTAGACAATATGCGTGAGGTTCAATATCATATGGATCGTCTAATAAACGTCTCGGATCATAGGCTGTGTATAAATATGGTGTATAAATGGCTTGAGATGGATAATAGTATAATGATGACTCATTTACACAATTGTTTCTGAATATTTCATCTATTTCATTGTCATAAAACACCTTCGGCAGATAATATTCACAATCTGTAACATTATCCCATTGTGCGATATTGTCAGTGTTATTTGTTGATCTTGTACATATTCCATTGGAGGATGTATGCAGATTTTCTAATTCACATCGAAAACTAAGATGTCGATAGTTTTTACACAATGCTTGATTATTATTTGTTAATGCTTTATGCCACGGCATACAAGTACCATCACCACATGAATACCATTCTTTGCTGCAAATACGTTCATCACATTCCATTCTTATATCGTTATAACACTGCTCAAATTTTTCAAATTCACGTTTTCGTTGTTCATCACTCGAATCCATACAATCGAGATCACCATCAAATAGAAACTCTTCAGGTATGCACATTCCATTACGACAACGAAATTCATTTTTCTCACAAATATTGTGTTCTAAAATGTCACAACTTCGTTCATCTGCACAATTTTGACAATGGCAAGTACCATCGCATATATTCCGCGAATCTAAACACAAACTTCCTGTTTCACAATCTGGTATATCTTTGTAACATGTTGTGTGTTGATATAAAGGTAATCTTTGATCATTGGATAATTGCATATATTTTCGGCTTGAACTGTTGGTACTAATAACGAGTTCAAACAATAATAGAATCAATGAATAATACATTGAAACAACGGTACATAAAAATCACAGCTGGAATTAACTTGTCAATTTCAATTATTGAAAATCACAATTATTTTGACTTCATTTTTTAACGATTCCTATCAATTATCTTTTTTGATGTGTGCTCTATGAGAAAGAAAAAGTTCTAATTTCTCTATTGAAACAGTCATAATTCACAAATATTAGATTTAAAAACAATTAATGCAAGTTTATTTATAGACATTCTGATTAAATATTAAATATTGAACAACACGTACTTGATTATTGGATTGAGAAAACAACAGTTGTCTGTGGTAACTGATACTTTTATAAGATTATATACCTAATTATTCTAAATATTTACAGGAAAAAATTATTCTAACAGCATGATTTCGATTATTCGTTTAGATGCCATCAGTACAAACCTCTGCTAAATGCTATGAAATCACATGCGTCCGTAGTGTTAATCGTTGATTTATTTTCATTATTACTAATGCAATAAAAGCTTCACAAACAATCTCGTGACTTTATTTCTCAGCCCTTTTCTTAATGACACAGATGGTTCTTTGCCATTATATGTGTATTTCAACGGTATTCGATCAGATCTGTGAGAATAATTTTAATTATAATAATTTTTTCCTGTACATATTTAGAATAATTAGGTATATAATCTTATAAAAGTATCAGTTACCACAGACAACTGTTGTTTTCTCAATCCAAT
>CAJNOQ010009286.1:0-10407 GCA_905250885.1 Didymodactylos carnosus
TAAAGGAATCATTTACTTTTATAAAATAAAGATAAATTTTTTTTTCATTTATTTATATTTATTTTTTAAGTATAAATGATTCATTTACATTTATTTTCCAAAGTAACACTAAATTAACACCCCTACTATTTCGGACTCTTCAATGGTATATACACCACTTTCAGAAATAAGTTCCTTGTTAAAACAAACAGACACTGCTTCTTCGTCTCATCTGAAATGATACGAAAAACGTCGATGTGTACAACGTGTGTATATAAGAAAAAAAGATGGCGTCGACGATAGAAAAGAAATCGAAAATAAAGAATGTGATGGAAAATGTGAGCTGTAATGAAAGGCTTTTGTAGCTTTTGCAGTTTATTATTCTGATCATGAAAATGATGATTCACTATCTGGGAATCCTACTCAATTATAGTTAGCATGCCAAAATGTTCAATTAATCTACACAGAAAATCCTGCATCAATAATAACCTTATTTGTTGTAATCCACTCGAAGCCGAGTAACATTTGTGTTACGGAATTTGTTGCAATATTAGCTCTTCTATGTGTCTTTTCACCGTTTTTTTTCTAATTCTACTTCAGCAATGACGTTGAGCGCTCTACAGGTCGCTGATGTATACGATTTACGTTTGTAAATAAAGTTTTATGATGAATGTTTCTTAAGAAATCACGCTGAATTATGTTAATGACAGAGCCTCTGTCGACAATGACGTTTTGTGTATTATTATTAATCTATACACGAATAAGGATAGGACTCAGTGGTATAGATTTTATTGTTTGTGATGGTTGTTGGTTACTGGAGACTTCGTCATCATGGCACTAGTTATTGGAAAACCTGTGGACAAGTCTGAATACAATGATCAGATTGTCGGCATTTGAAACATCAGCTTTCAGTAGCAATCGAGCATCCGATGGTTTACTTTTTTACAAATCCAACAGGAATCAGATTGTTGTATTATATCCGATAAGAATGCTTGTGTTGATTTCTGTTGTGGCAGTTGTTGTTTATTTTTCGATTTCATTTGCTGTGCTAATAATCGTTGCTGCTGTCAGCGATAATGTCTTTGTGGTTCCATCGATGGCTTCCGGTTTTGTATTGTCGCATATTGGTTTCCGAAAATATGATTGTTATGATGGTTCAGTATATTGACGACGTTTACGTACTTCCTAGACAGTTTTAACAATTTGGAGAAGATTTGTTGTTGTTTTTTCTGTCTTCGCCAACGTATTCATTTGAAGTATGGTCTGCTCTTGTAAATCATCCCGCAAACCTTCTTCCAAATAAGTTTATTTGGAAGGTTTGTTTCCAAAAGGATTTGTTTGTTTGATTTTAAAGCATAGTAGCATAAAAGTCAGAAAACTAATAAAGCATGAAAGCTATAAAAGGATAAAAGTATAAAAGCTGCAAAAGCCAGAATACAAAAAGTTTTTTCACCGAGCTCTTTTAAAAGACTTGACTAAGAACTAATTATACAGCTATAATGCCCAGATATATTTAGGAATATGTGCAAAAGTTCAGACTTTTAAGTCTTGTGCTTCGTTGTAGTCTATCATTTCTTTTATACCAGGTACACGCGATTTCCCAAATGGGTGTAGCAGGTTGAATGGTCATGCTTCGTATATCAGTTTTCAGTCTCTTAATAAGTTGTATTAAAAAAACAAAATACCCCACAAGATACCGCGTGAAAAGCTCTACAAGTTACATACGACCGCTTCTTTTTTATAGTTGCACGTTTTGCTTTTAAAATGGAGAAAAGTTTGAGCGATTAAATTTCGACGTTGCGAAAAGATAACACGAACTAAAAGTTTCTTTTTTCTTACTTTATATTTTTATCGCCTGCAGAGATTGTAGAGCTTTTCACGCTGCATCTTCCGTCATATTTTTTTTTCACAAATCATGGGTGATAAAAAGATGAAATACGAAAACTCGTTCGCATAGAATATTTGGAGCGTCGAAAATTGGTCGACAGAATACGACTTTTTTTAAAACAAAAGTTGCCTATATAATATAAACTATTCTTTGTAAATTGTAGAGTTTCTCACGCTGCATCTTGGGGTGTATTTTGTTCTTTTAAATAAAACATACCAGATGATAAATGAGAAAAAAACGCGTTCGGCGCATACCAGAAAAACGACTTTTTTGCAGCATCGAAATTTGATCGTTCAAAATTTTGTCGATTTTCAAAACAAAAGTGCAACTGTAAAAGTAATTATCTTATGCAAATTATAAAGCTTTTCACGCTGCATCTTGTGGTACGTATTGTTTTTTGTTTAATAGAAAACATTACCTAAAACAAGGATGAAATGATAAAAAAACGAATTTGTCTTTTATCAAAATCACATTGTTTTGAACTGTATCCAACTTTGATCGCTCAGAATTTTGTCGATTTTGAGCCCAAAAAATGTAACTATCAAATTAGCTGTCACATAGAAATTGTAGAGCTTCTCAAGCTGCATCTTTTGGTATCTTTCGTTTTTTAATAAAACGTCTTTAGGGGTCAAAATATGAAATGCAAACTTCTACCATTTCTTATGGGTCATCGGATGGCCCATAAGATGACCGTCATCCGTTAGCAAGTCGCGTGCACCTAGCGTAAAAGAAATGGTGTATTACAGCAAGCATAAGACTTATAAGTCTGAAACTTTATAAGGTGCTCCAAATTCAAAATTATAGCACTATTTTATTTTTGGCTTAATCATACATTATTCGATAGAGAATTTTACGCTGATCAACATTATCTGGTCTTTAGCCTTTCCAGTTCACATTATCAGTGGAAAAAATTCAAAAAACTTGACGAATCTCTTTTTTCGAAAAACCATTAACTTTTTTTAAAAACTGAATAACTTGGTTCGACCTCATTTCGAAGCCGTGAAACTATATGTCTTATTCATCGTTAAAAAATGCATCTAGAAAACTGTATTTCAAGGTTCGACACCAAAAAATATTTGTTGGGTGCGAAACGGGACCGATATATCTTCGGTTTCGAGTCCCTCATCTTGCAAACTTATCGCAGCTCTTTGGTTAACACATGAAGCCAAGTTTCATACGTCATTCGATTCGCCTTGAAACGAAGAAAAAAAGTATTCATCACTTTTTTTAAAAATGTTTTTCGTTCTTGAGATATTTGTTTAAATTTCATTAAAATTTAGCCGTTTTCGCCTAAAATCGGGCAAGTCGTTCTTCGTTAACTTTTTCATTTTTCATCCAAAATTCTTCAAACTAACAGACAATAGGTAAGAAACTATGCTAAACCTAATGAAAACATTTTCAAGATCTCCGGGAGATTTCTGGAAGGTCTCTGTAAAACTTTGTGCCATGTCTCGTACATGATTGTGAGTTTATTTGGGATTTCAAACTTTTTTATTCTCTTCTTACGAAATTCTTCTTGTTCTTTAAAATATGAGGTATCTTGAGTATATAAAACCAATTAAAAAACTAAAATATATCTGACTAATGTGAGTATAAATAAAACATGTATTAAAAGTACATGTATTAAACACAATTTCATGTATATTTCTTTTTCTTCAAAATTAATTCGTGAGTCATTAATTAATGAAATCATTCTAGTAAAACTTTGATCATTGTGGTTTCTCATGTATCTTTTCATATGGCACCACATACCCTCTATAGGATTTAATTCACAATGATACTTCGGCCCATATAAAACTTTTACACCATATTCCGAAGCTAACTTTTCTAATTTTGTAACCTACAAAATCAACAGAATTCGAAGAGAAACCTTTTAGATGAAAACAAGAAACTCCTTTAATTCCAATCTGTTTTTCTTACGTTTTTAAATGCAGGATGTCTGAGCAAGAGAGCTTTCAATTCATCAAGTTTGCAGCCTACAGGCACACGTATACCAAGATCGAATGCAAAATTTAAAAGTCCTTTTGACTGTCCTTTTAAATTTCCAGTTGTAAAATAGCAATTTACAGTCTGTTTCACAGTTTTGTTGTCAATGAATTCAATTGTTGGTACTGGACAACGGTACCTGTACTTTTACCAAAGTCATGAAGGCTATACTGTCTTTTGGTGTGTGTTCTCGCGTTACCCACTAAAATCTCAAACGAATGATCCTTGTATTCCTTTTTGAATTGAAGTAGTTTAAAAAATCTCTCAAATTGTTCCAAAACTAATGAATTATCCATATACAGATCACCACCTATGTTAATTGCTGCTAATGCTGAATGTTTTTCATATGTAATATCACTATCTTGTAATAATTCTGGATATTTCTTTGTTGCTTCATTCCATTCTTCTTGATTTAAACGAAAGAAAGGTGCTGATGGATGTAATACTAAAAAATCACTTTACGACTAGCCACAAAGGGCGTGAAAGTTACCAAAATATTCCGGTGTAAAAGTACTATAGAATGCTGGAAGACGTCTGATTTAGCTCAGAATTCTTCGCTCTATCAGGCTATATGGTTTGTAACATTTTCTGACCAAAAACTAAGGACTTTGTTTTCCAGCGGTCAGGTTTTCTAGAAGCTCTATTACCTAATGGATATTATGAACATGAACGCCGTTGTGTGATGTTTCAAAGAAATGTCATTTTCTACCGAACGAGAAAAAGTAAAGACAAAAGCCTGTGTAGATCTTTTAATGGTCATGTGACCTATCGAATTACGTAAGCTTTATTAATTCATTTATCATCTACCCAAACGGAGTTGATAGGTCCGCAACCGGTAGATATCACAATTTCACCTCTCCGTAGAAAATGGGGAGACGAAGCGATCCGATGATAAGTGAACAACTTCAAAGCACCATTTTCTGATATAGTTTTTCATGGGGAATCTAAAGAAAAAACATTTCTTCCTTTAAACGCAGAGAAGCAGGACAAAAACGACATTTATCTAAAAAAAGTCCGTTTTCTCAATGTACGTTACTCCTCTCTTTGCTTATGAGTATCCTCTAATCAGAACTATTTACATTTCTTCCCAGTTCTCTTGCGCCTGCCCATCCTCCTCCATAATAACCCCCAAAACAACAATTTCCCCATGAATCCAAACAACATGAACCATCATAAGACCATCGAACACAACATGAATCATCAGACCACTGAGATATAACTAGCAATTAGACGAGAAAAAACAACAATTCAGAATTAGGAGAGAAGCAAAAATGGAAAACTCCTAAACCATAAGACTTGGAGACAAAAAAATATTTTCATTCTCGTAACTCATTGTGCCGAATATTTATGGAAAGTTTCGTCAGGATCGGATGTACGGTGTCGGAGATAATTTCTGAGAGGGGCGGGCCCTTAATGTTGTTATTCGATGTTATGAGCCATTATTGATAACATTGGAACATATAGCTAATGAAATAGGTGAAGATAGTCCAGATGCAGCGGGAATAAATAATAAAATAATAATAAAATTAATATATAATTTGCTAGAAATAAAGATAAAAAGGCAGCTAGGAGGAGGTCTTAGCGTTTATGAAAGGATCTCCTGTTGATCTGGTCGTAACATGGATTTTGGCAGTTTTTTCCGAATCAACATGTTTGCTAAGGCGTTTGCAACTCTAGCTGCATATATTGGGTTGCTGTCGCTGAGCACGGTGTTATCAAAAGCGTCTGTCCACATCTGATGAAATTTTGCGCCAAATGCTGTTAAGGAGGGGGAGTAAGTGAAAAAATGGAGAAGAATGTCTTTGTTGTAGTCTATAGCCTGTTTAGTCTCATTTTTGCCAAAGCCAGGATCTCGAGCTTTTTTCCGGTAAAGCTCATGGTCCGTCCCGAGTAGCAGTTGGCAGTGTGACACTCCTGCTACCGTTTGATAGAAACGTGCGCAGTGGGTGTCTAAGAATTTTTATGGGTAGCCGTTTAGTAGGAGTATGCATCGGATTTGGAATATCTCTGTTTCGAGATCTCTTGTCTCTGAACATATCCGAGTGGCTCTTAGTAGTGCAGCATATGGTATATTCTTTTTAATATGTATAGGGTGAGCACTATCATATGGTAACATATATGGTTGTGCAGCTAACTTCCAAAAAAAAAAATTTGAGATCGAAATTTGAGATCTGGATATTCTGCGTAAGCAGTTACGTCGAGATAATCTACTTTCGTGCCAATTTCGTAGATTAACTTGATGTGGGGATTTTTAGCATTTTGTTGCTCGAGGTTGGCAGTCATTAAGGGAGAGTCATGTTTCGAAGATAAGGGTGGGCGTGAGGGTAGTTTAACAAATTTAAACATTTGGTCTTTGTTTGATCACACATTGCATAGCATAATTTAAAACCCAAAAAGTCGTCATGCATTGGACTATTAGATTCCATAATACCATCTTGTTTGATATTGCCATCATGTCCAGGGCATCGACACTTCTAACTTTTGAAATCAACGAGATTAATGCCAGAATTGCATAAGTTTCTTCCGCCGACTTTAAAAAGGTCATATATTCTTCCATACATTCAACCCTATAGTAACACACCTCCAGCGAATCCACCTGCACGAACCCGCTGTCTCGCACCACGTAAAATACTTTTAGCCGTAAATAACAATCGCTAATAACGGCTAAAAGAATGGTTGGCTAAGATTTTGCCGTAAATAAGAATATTGATAAATTCATAAAACTAAAAGCATTTTTTGAAAGAAATAATGAAATTAAAGTGTTAAGAGCCGTTCCAATATTGTATGCCTTGAAAAGTCTGCGAAATAAATGGAAACTTTTCTGAAGAAAGTAATTGGCTATAAGTTTGGATCAGGTATTCTATGGACTCCAACAATGGATTACTTGTTTATAGCGTGACTCCCTCCTGCTTTTGAAAATGTTTGCGTTTTCCGCAGCAAAATATGGTAAATCTTCTTTCGTTTTTTTATTCGTAAAAAAACAGCATTATTGAACAGAAAATTTTAAGTCACCCCCTCTCTGCTTTTGAGCTCTCGGTACGCCCTGTCGACGATAATTAGTCAGAGATGTTTAGATGTTCACAAACTGCTTTGTGTTTTTGAAATATTTTTATCTATCTCAGATTCGAGAGAAATAATAATTTCTCTCGATCTGAGATAGACGCTGCAACCGACTTGCAATGTTCAAACCCGCCAGAAGACCCCTTAAATTTTCTCAAAACCTTTTCACAGCAGTAAGAGACCATTAGCACATTTTATGAGCTGTACTCCAGATTATGTGTAGACTATCTGTAGGGCTTGTCGTTAGATATACGTATGATAGCCCAACTATATGAGACTGTAATACATTGCTCTTTATTTCTTTATTTTATTAGCAAAAATAGGTGTCTAACCCTTGAAAAGGTTCTAGCCCCGTCAGAAAAAATACATTCGATATTTTTAAATACACAAAAAATAGTAATAGTCCCCTCGCATACATGTAACAGAGTAAACTCATATCCTATATCACATATAAAGTCGTACATCCTAGGAAAAAGACTGTAAAATTCGAGTACAGAAAAACAGGTAAAATATGGCTGCGTACAGGGAAAAATAACGAAAATAATGAAGATTGCTCTTTCTGCCAAAGCAATTCAGTATCTATTATCGAACTTTAGTTTCAGTTTAATCTATTTTCTGTTTAAGACAGTAATCCTAGTACAAAATGGCATTATCAACGACGAGTACATATCCAAAATCTAATCGACATTTTACCAGTGAGCTACATGTTAGCCTTGAACAAAAGTACGTTTTAATCAGCATGAATATTTAAAGCAAGTTTTTTGTGTATTTTTCTTCAGCAAATTGTTAAGCTTAGTTTGTTGGAAAAAAAACAATACATCGTTACATTAAAGTATTACAATGTACAACCAATTCATTTGCGCCTGATTGTTGAAGACTTTTTGCTTTAGCTTTGTTATATTTATGGTTTCTTTTCACTATTAGACCAAATCAAGGATCAGTAATTCCAAATTCTGCGCGATTCTAACAACTACAGCTACACCACCAACACCATCATCACGTGTTGCTGTTACCAAAATAGCAAAGCGAAAATCATCAACACCATCCGAATTGTTTTGATGGCGCAACTAAACAAGAACTAAGAAAACGCATATTATCAGATATATTGGAGCCAAATTTAGACATTGTCTTTGTAAGTTGATGAAACTATTTGTATGATTGAGCGAATCTGTACGTTTTTCTTATATTCCAGGCTGGAATTAATCCAAGTTTATTGCTGTACATAAAGGTCATCATTAGGGTGGACCAGGAAATTACTTTTGTTGGATCATTCTGAAAAATATATAAAAAATCATCCCTTCAGCTTTTAGGGAAACTTCTGTATATGTCCGGTCTTATGCCGAAAGCGTTCAGTGCGAATGATGATCAACGTATGTCACAGTATGGTATCCGATTCACAAATATAGTTCAACGACCGACAGAAGCTACTTCCAATATGACAAAGTATGCTGTGACTTTGTAATTTTCTGTTTTTTTTCTACTTTATTTTTCTGCTTTATTTTATTTATCTACTTTAATTTTTATTTATTTTTAGAGGTGAAATTCAGCCTGGTGCCGAACTGTTATTGCAAAAAGTCAAATTTTACAAACCAAAGATTGTCGTCAACTACATGATCTTATTGATACCAATATGATTCAATTACACAAAAAAATCATTTTTCTCGTCAAGCATTGTAAGTAATCAGAAACCAAGTGGATTTAACATTGTTTCTTTATCTGATTACAGTTTCGTTTAGACCAGAATTGTACGATGTTTCGATTGTTGCCGAAGATGGCAACAAACTTTTCTGTCATAAATACATTTTGGCGTCTCGAATGGAGTATGTTCTTATGTGGTTGGATGGAGGTAAATACCTAAATAATTTCTTATTTCTAATCAATGTTTTCACAATCTCCACGTTGTTTCTTTTTTTAGAGTCAGGATAATCCCGAATTGAAGATGACAATACCGTCGAACCTATGAGAAATTCTAATTGATTACTTATATACCGGCAATTCAACTGACAAATCTACGCGTTTCATCTTCTATTCCTTCACTGGCTTTTCTTTACAATGGACATGCTTTAGACAATATTGAATTATTATATCAACCACTTGTTTATGCTGATCAACTCTTAATTCCAAGACTCAAAGAAATTTGTGAATGAATACTCTGATGTTTTCAATTTCATCCAGTGTGATAGTGTAGTAGAAACTATGATAGTTACCGATAGCAACTGACCTTAGCACCAGTCGTCTGGTATGCAGTTTTATATAGTATTTTCTCTCTGCCTTTTTTATTTTCGTTATAGTTGTTGTTATATGTGTATCTATGTATGTTATTGAGCCATTTAGCGTTCAAATGTTTTTAATTATCTTTTCCTTTTACCCTCTACAATTAACTTTGTACTTTTTATTAATTTTTAATAATAAAATAACTAATTTGCAATGTCGTCAATGGGATCGTTCAAAAATGATGTCGTCAAAATTATAGAACTTTATCGAGACACAATTTAACAATGAATTTGGAGGACTATCGAACAGTGTTTGAAAAATAAAACTACAATCTTAGAGTAAAGCTTTATTAAGATTAATGATGGACCTTAATTTTTGTATGTAACATATTGGTGTGTACAATTATTTCTTCCTCCTTATTCTTATTTTGATCAAGCGCATATGCGAGAATTGAATTGAATGGAATGAATACTAGAGATTTTTTATCTCTATATCATAACGGGTAGTTCGTAATTTACCACCTATCAAGATTTATCGACTTTTATTTTATTCTAAAGTTTATTGGATATAATGTAATGAAATATTGCGCATCTCGCTATAAGATGTTCTACAGAGACATTCAATGCTAATGAAGTTTAAATATTTCATTGAGAAAATTCTTAAAGTCGCAGTTTTCTCCAAATTTCTGCAGAAAAATCGAAAATTTGATTTTTATCCAAATATTTATGCGCGATACTAATATTAGATGTATCGCGCATTCCAGTCAAACCTTCCTCGCAAAAAGCGTATAAAACAGCTGGATTCAGACATATGTTGTTACTTTTCTTTTAGTCGTGCTGGGAACTGACGGGCTTCTGTTACTCATCAAAATTTAGAAAAGGGTATTGAATTTTAGTATATAAACTGTATAGCATAAGAACTTAGCACTCTTACAGAGTTATTTTTGGATAATTTCGTCAAAGAGTGCGTTTGTCACACGCATATTACTTCGTGCGTATCTTATTCATATGCATGAAACTAATGAAGATTGCTCTTTCTGCCGAAGCAATTCAGTATCTGTTATCGAACTTTAGTTTCATTTTAATCTATTTTCTGTTTAAGACAGTAATCCTAGTACAAAATGGCATTATCAACGACGAGTACATATCTATATAAAATAGAATGGTATAGGGTACAAGTTGTGTACTCCAAAGTGTCCGAAAAACTGGAGAGTTACCTTCAAATTTGTTAACTTTTTAACCTGGGAAGTTGCCCGAATATTCACTAATTTTACACTAAGT
>CAJNOQ010009287.1:0-10407 GCA_905250885.1 Didymodactylos carnosus
TCCCAGTTTGTAGAGGATACTTTGAAGTATATGTTCTGAAGTTGTTACGGCTTGCTGACATTATTTGTCTATGAAAAAAATTAATTACTAAAAAAATGGTGCTAAAGTTTTGAGCACAGGGCTACTATTGCAGAATTTCCTGGTCGTTTCTCTTTTATCATAAAAATTTGGTTCTCATCTAGATCGATAGAGAAATGTGCGAAGAATGTTTGCTATGGGAAAGGAAGTAAAGGCTTTTGCCTTTTCCTTCGTGTTAATAACTAATTAGCACTAATTAACGTTAATTTAGTCTTCTCTACTAGGTTAAGGTCCCATTCGAAAAATAACGGCATAACGAAAAGATCATAAAGGTAAAGTGTCAGAAAGCATTTTTTTTCTATCGAAAAATCTTTAAACCTTAAAAATGAACTGGTTCGATTTTCAAGGGTCTGATGTTGGCTGTCAAAAGCCCGAAGATTAATATTTCACTCAGACAGCAGCATAGAAAAAATAAAACCTTGGAAATGTCTTTGGAGACAGTTGCCTTAGAAACCTTCCGATCTAGAGTTTGCCCATAACTCTGAAACCCATCTCAATCGGTCCTCTGTAGTCGAATACCTATTCCATATCATTTTAATCCGCTCGAATTGAAATAAAGTTTTGACTAAGAAAATCAATCCTAGTGATACTTCATAGGGATTTTCTGATTCACCATAGTCGATTAGCTGTATTGTGAAAGTTTCATGGCTATAGGTGTCTTCCTGGATGAGAAAATAAGATATTCGTCTCCCCTGCTAACGGACAAACAGACATTTTCGGTTGTATAATTTTTAGTCAATGGAATTACTTTTTTTCATTCAGAAAAAAGCGTTTTTTATCTTTTTGAAATTAAATCATTCTCATCTGTGGATTTTTCTTCGTAAACAACAAAAAGTAGAGGATGATCAAGTCATTCTTTTCGCATCTGATAGAGAATTTCTCAAGCTGTAATTTGATATGTATAATATAGACAAAAAAGTGTCGTAACGGCCGTTGACAATACAAATGTTTCTGCAAAGTGCTAATTAGTTATTAACACGAAGGAAAAGGCAAAAGCCTTTACTTCCTCTCCCATAGCAAACATTCTTCGCACATTTCTCTATCGATCTAGATGAGAACCAAATTTTTATGATAAAAGAGAAACGACCAGGAAATTCTGCAATAGTAGCCCTGTGCTCAAAACTTTAGCACCATTTTTTTAGTAATTAAATTTTTTCATAGACAAATAATGTCAGCAAGCCGTAACAACTTCAGAACATATACTTCAAAGTATCCTCTACAAACTGGGAAATCTTAAAGAAAATCTAAATGGGAGGACACCCTTTTAAACAGATAGGTAAAAATCATGATTATCGTAGGACTCTCGAAAATGTGTACTCTGCGTGAAAATCAAGTTTCTGAAAAGTTACACGCTCATTAATAAAACTGCTCACCTCACCGGTGTTTTGTACGCGAAGCTCAATTGTGAAATCATTATTCATTAATGCGAGAGAGGAAATTGCGTTGTAGAGGCAATTATCATTACCATCTACATAAATCGCGATGAAGGTATATCCCATAGATGTCCGAGAATAATTTCTGATCGTTAGGATCATCCGACATATCCTCACAATAAGCTATGTATTCTTGTGCTTTTCGATCTTGTTTATGTACTGTCGGATCAAATTCGGTTAGTGGGTTAAAATCGAAAGCAAAATGCTGAATGACGGGTACCAGTTTTGTGCACGCGTCTTTCATTTCACGAAAATTAACTGTTGCAGCATTTATTTTGCTTAAGCATGTTGTGAAAATTTCATATCGAGATAGTGTGGCATAGCCAGTGCACAATACATGGTCACATTGTTCATAGCACAGCCCACATCGCTGTGGTAACATCTGAAAAATAAACAATTGGTTACTTAAAGTAACTTCACCTGTTTTGAGGAAAACTTAATTGACACGCGAAGGTTAACTTACTGTAAGCCTATTTTTGTATTTCAAAATATAACGTATCTTTATAATAATAAGATACGTATATAAACAGAGTCCGTATAACATAAAATCCGTGTTACACGAATTTTATTTCTTTAAGTAAAAAATTCCCTTCACTTATTCTGTTAGTGTTTCAATAAGAATTGTCTGTGATATAGAGGAAAATAAACCGTCCAGTGAAGGTTATTTACCAGTCTCTCCTGTTTTACATCTGGAAGAATCCTGAGCATCAGTGTATTAGTGCTATTATCTGGTTTGCTGATTTCTAGAAGCTGCAGTTCAAAACAGACTTTCTCTGTACTATCAAGATGAGTATATGTTAGCACACTATTTAAAGCCGCTTCTTGTTTCTCTGACAGAACTGAATTTTCTCTTAAAACCTACGAAAACAAGTCTCGATTTTCTAAAAGTGCGCCAGAAAGCCTTATAGGTGTCTTTTGTAGAACACAACATGTTCATCTTGATTATTCTGTTATCTAAAAATATTTTTAACTTGTCAAGCTTAAGAAATCTGTGAATTAAGGGGATTCCCCTGCCGGTTTTTCCGCCAGTTTGTAGAGCCGTCTGAAGTACATACTCAGCAATTTTTTCGATTCCTAGACTTGTGGTTTATGAGAAAAAATTTCTGAAGTTTTATTCAGGTTTTTTATCCAAATTTTTGAAATTTAAATAAAATCTTTAAATTTTAAAATGAAAACTTGTTTGTCGCGTCATCAAATAGAGGACATTAAGTTGTATACATGAAAAAGTATTTATCGTATCAGGCTGACGTTTGACGGAGAAATTCAACGTTTAACTTCCTGGTGTAATTTTAAGGCTAAAAGTATTTTGAAAAAGACTTTGTCTGTAGTTTTACGAAAACGAAACAGTTTGGAGCAAAAGTTCTTCAGAATCTTATTTTCTGTTGAATACGATTTTGCTGGCTCGAAATTCCTTAAACTGGAGCTTAATTAAAGGAATTTCGAGCGAGCAAAGTTGTATACAATAGAAAATAATTCTGAAGAACTTTTGCAGTCACACCTTTGCTTCAGAATGCTTCCTTTTCGAGAAACTAGAAGCAAGGTGTTGTGAAAATATTTTGTCCTAGCTAAAAATTAGAGAAATTATATAATTTTTAATTTTTTTGTTAAATTTTCCCAGTTTGTAGAGGACACTTCGAGTATATATGTTCTGAGGTTTTTTCGGCGTACCGGCATTATTCGGCTGAGAAAACAATTAATTACTTAAAAACATGTTGTTAAAGTTTCGATTTACCAGACTTACTCAGCAGCCAAAACTGAATTCTAAAATTTTTAAGACAGTTTATCTTGTAGCTCGTGAAATTCTCTATCAAATGAGGTATTGCTTGAATTTTTTGCTTAGTCGTTATTTTACAAATGGGACTTTAACTCGTAGAGTAGGTAAATTCAATATTAATTAGTACTAATTAGTCAATAACAAGAAGGAAAGAATAAACATTTTTACATATTTTCTCGTAGTAAATATTCTCCACAAATTTCTCTATCGATCTAGGCACGAACCAAGTTTTAACGATAAATGGAGAATGGATAGGAACTTTTTTAATAATAGTTCCTTTTTCAAAAACTTAACAATACTTTTTTAAGTAATTAATTTTTTTCTCAGCCAAATAATGCCAGTAAGCCAAAAAAAGCTTCAGAACATTTACTTCAAAGTATCCTCTAAAAACTGAGAACGTTAGAGGAAAATCTAAATCTCTCTTAAAGCAGCAGCTTAGATTTCTGATCTAAGGAAAACTTTGAGAATACAAACCGTAAAGAGATAATCGAAAGTCTAACTGACTTTCACTCTGCAGATGGAAAATTGAATTCTATGACCAGCCACATTCAGACACAAGTCTCGAGAATTTCCAGATATTGACATGAAAAATTATGGGTATCTTTATTACCAGGAAGTCAGAGTTTCCTATTGTATCGTATTATTTACTGTCCGTAAATGCTGATTTTCATTAATAAAGGACGTTATACTTACTGTCTAATCGACCTTCAATAAGACAATTTGGATAAGATAAACTTTTAATCTTTATTTGACGAAGGGGTCTCTTTGTCTATAGAACGCATATTTTTAAACTAACTATGTGAACTTTTCTTCACCTCATCCCGTAAAAATGAAATGTTTTTATAAGACTGAATCAAGTTGACTGTTTAAGTGTATGCAGATAAACGTCTGTGCTCAGAATGAGATCACATAGAATACACAAAGTAACTTGAGATAATGAATTTTGAGTAGCAAAAAAGTACTATTGTAAATTGTTAAATGATAAAATGTAAAAGGAACAGATAATATCGCTTGAATTTTTTTCGAACTAGACACGGTGTTCTAATACAAACTTCGATAATATTTTCGGAAAAAAAAATGGTTTCTCTGTCATTGTACGGCATTATTATTATACTGCTATCAGCACACTCATCTAAAATACTTACTGAAAATACCATAACATTGATTTCTACGATTTTTCCATTATCCAAAGATGCATGCTCATCATTATCACGTACATTATTTCCATGAATATCCGCCTGTTACGGGCTATATAATAATCCATTATCAACTGATCACAGATACTCCAATTGTTCAAGAAATTGAAAGACTCTCCCAATTTTTTTCAAGACAACATTTCGATAATAATGATGATGGTCCACACTCGAATACAATTGAAGACAGTTTTATCTGACGATGGTTTGAACTTGACTAAAGAACATGTTATTATTCGAGATATTGTATCCTCTGCTGACGATATGAAAAATGTTAATATGAATATTAATAATCTACGCAAGCGTACTAGACTCGCATTTGTACAAATGCTTGAACGATATTTCAATTCAGACTTCAATATTAAATTACTCGAAATATCCAGTGCTGAGTCCATCCACTTCGCTCCGAGCAAAACATTATCATTTAGACGGGCGCCTTTGTTTTCATTGACAATTTTGTAGTTACTAGATACCTGAAAATGCATGATGGCATTCTTGATACTGCTACTACTGCTACAAAGCCTAATCTATTTATTACGTCAACCACATCTGAATTTCTTTCCGATACTGGTAATATGGTCACGTCAATGCAGTCAGTTAGTCTCACGGATAAGAACGTACCTCGAACTATTCGCTATTCGCACGACACAAACAATTTCGAGATCAAACCCTCTTTTGGTGGTCTATAATTAATCGTTTTGGTCCACTTAGTTCGCTCGTCATTTGCACGTTTCTTCTCATATTTGTTCTCACTATATATTTATCTTACAGGAAGAAGTGGAATAAAAACATTTACGATCCATTACGAAATATGATCAAATCATACAACGAGAGACAGGGTTTGTCCCTTGATTACATGTCGTGTTAGGCACTCTCCTTCATCACTATGAACATATTGTGATTGTATACAGCTTTCTTCACTCCAATAGGAGTCTAAAATCGTATTCGCTTCTCTGAAAACATTGTATTCTTCCATTGCAGATCATATAATCAACACTTGTTCTAATTGTTGACTTTTTCTTTTTTACATGAAATTGCTTAACCCTTTGAGTCCGGGATTATTTTGTCAAAAAATAATCCCTCAAAAGTAGCGATACCCCTGTAACTCAAGACCTATAGTAGCTAGGAACTTCTAAGTCTGCGGGGTCATAGCTCTCACTGAATGCTGATCACTCACCAACTTTGGGACTCTGTTACTGGATGGTTCATGAGAAATAAGCAATTTATGTGTTTTCCGTAAAATATCAATAGCTCCTGACCTGAGAGAGATGAAAACTTTTCTTTGTACAAAAATGCAGCCACGACTCTACTCTATCGATGATATGAATTTCGTGAGCTGGCTGTTAGGAGTTAGTGAAATACAGCTATTTTACTGGAGAGATTGTTTTTTTTTTTTGTTGGAAATTCGAGGTTCTTTGCGAAAAAAATTCACAATTCCATCTAGGAGCATCGTTTTGACTTCAAATTCGCACCAAAGACTCAACAGTGTCTGTAGACTATTCAGCCAAAGTATGAAGGTTAACTATAGTGTGGTTCTGAAAATTCATTGAGGACGAGCACCCACGATTCAAACATATGTAGAAGAGCGAGAGTGATGAACTAAGGGTCACTCTTTGTACTATAGTATTTGCATTGAATGTACATCATAATCACGAAAAATAATCATGGAAACCTATGGTTCCGTAAAACATGGTGAAACTTTTGTCAGGAAGATTACATGTTTACCCTCCAACCTTTGTTATTTCATTTACTTTGCACCATTTTCACTCCCCATATATTTTCAAGCAAAACTAATAACATATTTGAGATCAGAAGACAAAGTTGGGTCATTCATTTCATTGAATAATCAATACGTAATATTTACGAAAGCTATTCAGAGTGCAAAATATCAGGACGAGAATTCTCGTCACCCGGACCCAAAGGGTTAACAGATGCGATAACCACAAGTTGTTTTATACGCTATTTCACATTGACATGAATGCTGTTGACAAGACATAAATTTATTTAAATATCTATTTACAAAATATTTTTATTGCAAAATTATTTTAGTAATACAAACTTTTTCAATTTTTTTGGGATCGAAACTTCCAAATAACAAAGTTTTATAAACAGATAATTAAATAAAATTATGTATTGACAGCATGATTCGTGTCTTCTTCATATATCTTATTGAAATATCGGCTTTGTTTTTATGTAAAATGATAAATGTGTATAAGCGTTAATTAAAAGAAAAATTGTTGACAGTCTTTTATGTATTTTGTTAAAGACCTTCTTTTGTTCGAGAATATATTACGCACTACCTGTGCATGAACCTCATTTTTCATCTGATGGTGGTGTGGTATATTTCGTTCTTTGTATGAGCTATCGCTTTAAATTTTATTTGACAGTGGTAGGGCTAATTAAAATTAGTATGTGCTAATTAAAACTTTTGTGCGCTGATCACGTTTATCCTGAATGCAAACGATATTACCTTGGCAAAAACTTCATTTTGGGTCGAAGTTTTTCGTAATTTTAGCCTTCTGGCTTATTTTGTAGCATATTTTCTAACAGCGATTAAAAATACTATTAATAAACTAAACTTATATATCAATGTTTATCTTTATTACCGAGTTACTTCAATTCGATTAACTGAACTTTCATAGAAAACTATTTCATAGAAAAATAGTTCATTGAAAATATTTTTGACTCTTGGTTCATAGTTTTTCTCCTCAAAAAGAGCTTTCCTATGCACTATCTCGGCTCTGCTCTCGTAATCATACCTTATAGTGAAAAATTTCGATAAGTATCTTTCGATAAAATTCCTTTTAATGAAAGTTCTCAGTACCCTTGAATTCATTCTTCATTAAACGTAATTAATCTATATTCTTTTTCCTATGAGTTTCATACATCATCAGAAATTAGTCCGCGAATTTTTCTTCGCCACACACATCGAATGAGAAATGTGCTATCTAACGCGTTTTATTTATTTCATATTCTAACTACGTAGGGAAAGTTAGCAGCGGATTCGAGTAATCCCTGCTGATATTCGCTCCTCGACCTGGGTCTAATTACTTGGGTTAGATGTAGAATTAAATTCTGCATCGAATAGTCATATTTTTAATGGGGGTCATCGGCCATAAAATGGGGGTTTGGGCTTAAATACTTTAAATATTTGACAGTACCAGTGTGAAAAATACAGTATGAAGCAGTCAGTTTTTATTGATAGAAAAAAAACCGTTAACAACAGATGAAGTTTATGGATTATGCAAACAATATGGTTTTTTTACGAATTAACGAATACATGTGCAAGATTACACACATCACTTTCAAGTTTATCTGCACGTTTGTTATTCTTAGACCGTATTCGTTCAATGTAGATGAAAGCAATTGATAGCAGAACGATAAAAATTAGTGACAATATGAGTGCACCAATTTGGATAATAGCCGTCCTCATAGAAATACGATTGTCTTTCAAATCAGTAAGAATATCTTTTAACGAATTTTTAATCGTGAGTTTATAAGTCGATATTAGTCGTTTCATCACGTTTTGAATTGGCCATGGAATAGTCGATAGCTGCTCATAATTTTTAGTAGCTGTTGATTTAATTAATATACTACGATTGGTGCAAGTAGACGATGGTAATTCAGTGTTTGTACATTTAATTGTGTTACTGCAAGGCATTCGTACGATTGACGGTTCATTAATCGTAATCACACCTTTAAATTCACCAATAGTTGAATGAAGATGACAATAAAGTGGGTCTCCATTGTGAAAAAAAAGCCAAATGTTACTGTCAATATTTATAACATCAGTTTGTAGTGCGCGAGAACGTGTCACTTGACATGAGTTAACGATATGTAAGGTATGGATAAACAATTCAGATAAGCATGAAGAATGAGATAATGGAATGACCAATGGCTTCCTTTGACAATAAATAAAAAAAGAAAATAGGCATTCGTTTTGTTTTGGTGTGTTATTCCAAGATATTATTGAATAATCATCTGTGTTGATCTCAATTATTTCTGGTATATTCGAATATATGAATTGCTCACCATTAACAATTACCGGCAGAGAAATAAAGCGATAGACTGAAATTGGAATGTTACTTTCTATCGACGAACGTAAAAATAATGTAGAGACAATAAAACATGGTTGATTGGCTGAGACACTTTCTCGACGAATCGGACACGAACGAAGAATATATATTGATTGAGCAGCAATAAGTTGAGAGAAAAGATTAAGTGATTCAGAAAGATCATTAATTTTATAAAATTTGTCGATGGAAGATATAATTGTAGTTAAAAATAACCTTAACTCAGCGTTTGTTAGGAAGTCAAATCCGATTTTATTATTCTTTATGTCTGAGTATAATATTAGACGGTCCTGGCAATACACGTGGAATATCAGATTGATTGCCAACAACGAGAAAATTTGTTGAATCAAACAGTGATTTTTTAATATTATTTATCGAATGAAATTGATTGTCGTGAAGTGTACAACGGAGTTCGTTTTTGTGATAAATGAGTCAGAACGGTGAATACGAAAAATTCGACTTATATCGTTTTGGATTAAATTGGAAGCTTCGTTACTTTTTTAGGTTTGGTCCGCACAACATTCTTCAATACACAAGTTAATGGTCTACTAGAAAATTTAAGTCGAACATCTAATAAGGATGAACAAGACAATCATTCACATGTAGAGACGGTAAGCCTTTTTTCGTCTGTTTTGTATTTGTAATTTATCTAAAATAGTTGCGAGAAAGAAAAGCTTTAATCAACGAGCAATGTAATTACCATTTATGCGCATATTTTTGTGAATCAGTAACATAACGTAAAAAGTTGACGACATAAGATATCATAAATATTTACAATCTAAGAAAACCAGAACTGAATGTGATTCTTTTTGTTTATATTTAGATGCTTAACAATGCTTCTTTATTAACAATTCGTCAAAAGATATTTTAGCTCCTCGTTATGTACATCACTTTGCAATGAATTATGAGCAATGGCGTACTTTCTACAACCATAAAATGGGTGATGTGCATGATAATTGGGGAAATCAACTTGATCCGCATTTTATTCGGCTCGGCATGACTTGCGCTATTGTGTTTCGATACCACCATGTTCGAGGAAAAAATTCACAAAAAAAGAAGTGCAATTTGTTCAGTGGAAGAGGCCATTGTAAAGGTGAAAAATGTCCTGTGAAAGTTACGGTCGAAGCTGAAGATGAACCAAAAAACAAAGCCAGTCCATGTTTATTTAAGGTGGTGATTATAGGCGATAAAAATCACCCTTCAAAGGAGGAGACCATGGCTTGTCAATTAACTGGCGATGTTCGAGAAGCGATGGATATATTGCCATTCTTTTTCTTTAAAAATTTCGTATTGAAATAATTATTTTGATGAAACAAGTTCAAAAAATAGGAGCGCTAGGTGTTTATGAGCGTAATTTACGATATGCTAATGAAGATCCTCTGAAAGAAGGCAATTTTACTGAAGTACCGTCAATAGATGTGCTGAAAACAGCTAAGCAACGGTATAATAAGAAGTATCGTCTCGATGAAGATTATTTTCAAGAATTGCGCATGTCTGGATTTTTTACTCGGTGTACTGATGACGAATCTGAAGATATTAAAGGTGAGAATTTTTACATTCTATTAATAATTGACATCCCTAGATGTTTCATAAATTTTTTTTAAAATATAATTTCGAAGCGATGCATATTATTATATAGAGGTTGTATTACATTTATCACCTTAGTTCTATTAGTCCGAATCTTCTAAAGAATGTGATAATCATTTTTTAATTGTACTTCTATATCTATATATATAAAGAAGAAAGTTTGTTTGTATGTTTGTTCTCCATGCATTCAGTCCCTGTAAGAGCTAAAGCAGCCAAAATTTGCATGGCACACCCTTGGGTCCAGGAGAAGGTCAAGAGGGGGTCGGCGA
>CAJNOQ010009288.1:0-10405 GCA_905250885.1 Didymodactylos carnosus
TGTGGCACTTCTTGATCATGGGAAAAAGAAGAGAAAAAAGACAAAAAATATAGTGAAAAATCTCAAATATGTGCGTATCGTGTTCTGATATTATGCATGTCTATATGGCGTTGACAGAATAAGAAAAAGAACATCTAGTTTGTGATAACTCACCGGTACATTATTTTCGCTGAAAACCAGCTGTTACAATGGTAGATCTCTGATGAACTTTGTTTTTTAATTGTCGAAAGCGCTCATTCGTCGATGAAAGTCTATGCTGTATGCTGAGTAATGTTACTAGTTAGCATTATTGTTTCAAGGTTACTAGCTAATCAGACTCATGTTTCACCTGTGTGGTATATATGCAATCAAAATCTTTCAAAATGAAGAAAAAGACAAAAGCACGTTGGACATGATATTAGTCAAAAGAATGCGAATCCTCTATGCATGTTAGGTGACGCGACGTTTCCAGTGCTTAGTGAGTGAATTGCTGAAAGCATGTGATAGTTAAGCAAATCAGTTTTTGTGCAGAGTGTGATATATTAGAGATCATCTGATGTCATTTATTTTAATCACAGAGCTGAGTGTAATCAAGTCAGCGTGAGTCTTATGGCAAGTATAGGAAAGTTAATATATATTGTTAAGAGAGTGAAAAGATATCTTGTGTACTAAAAATCCGGGGGATACTTGCACACCATCCTGAGAAACTCGACTCATCCAGAAGATGCGAAAGCAGTTCTTGAAGATTACAGTCTGAAACCGAATTGGTTTATAGACAATAGACGATCACTTAAAAGGTGGTCTAAAAGTGCTTAATTATCATACCTTTTTCGAATATTTTACGCACAACATATGAAAGGAGAAATAGGGCCGCTAATTCTGACAGACCAGTTTTACAAACAGGTGTTGCTAAAGAGCTTTTAAACCTTTGTGAAAACATTTCATTATCAATATATCACTGAAAGAGATGACACATTTGTTGGGAGATTGATTGATATAGCAGCACAAATTTTATAGACACGAATAGAAATGTTATCGAAGGATTCTCGTTTCGTCCTGTCTCATTTCATTCCATACCTGTTTCGTCTCATTTATTTCCTACCATTCTATTGCTGTGTTTCTTTCTAACAACTATTTTTGTTTAATATTAATATAATTAATTAAGGCAGTATACTTTAAATAAACAGGCAATTTTACAGTATTAACACATTTGTCACATTTAATTGCAACTTCAGTTCTTTATAATTAAGAAATTTGTCCACCATGTTTTGTTTGTGTATAGAACATTAGTATTCCATAGAAATACGTTGAATAAGTACATAAAGTAGTATTGAATGATGCCATAAAAACATATAATAGTCTAATTTATAGGCTATGAAACAATGTCACGCTCAGATCGCTTACGTTGTTTCATTTATCAGTACAAACTGACTCTTTTAAAATTATTATTTTGTTTGTTTGTTTGTCTAGAGCTATTATTATTTAAACAAGAGGGGTTGGTAGTATCACCTTACGGATGTTGACTACCTTACAAAATTTAGATTCGCATGTAGAAGAAAAAAAAGTATGTAAAGTATCATTGACTGTTTTTCCCATTAAGAATATTATAAGCAGCATCTTTTTCGATCAATGTACAGCCAACCGTATACAAAAGAAATATTCAGAAGTACAACAAAAAGAGTTCTCCACATATTAATACCAAAATTTCTTATAAACACGTAACCCTTTTAAAATTATTATTTAAGTGTGTTAATACTGTAAAATGACCTGTTTATTTAAATTATACTGCCCTAATTAATTAACCCCCCTCCCCGTAATAGAAGCCCCCGGGGGCTTGTATTTGGTCTTCAGAACTTTGATCGTGTTCCGCTGGAGAAAACAGAAAATTCTGCTGGAGAGACCTCTCAAAGGGGGGCTTCTAATATGGAAGGGCTTCTATTATGGGGGGGGGGGGGGGGTTTTTTTAATTTTAAAAAAAAAAAAAATTTAAAAAAAAAAAAAGAGATTTAAAATAATAAAAAAAAAAAGGACAAAAAAAAATTNAAAATATGAGTTTTTCGAATTTTCAGCCATAAATTTGGTTTATAGAAGAAATTTTGCCCGTCTAACTACTGCGGGGGGGGGGGCGCGCGGCCGCCCGCCGCGGCGGGGGGGGGGGGGGGGGTTATATTAATATTAAACAATAAACAATTGATAGAAAGAAACAGAGCTATAGAATGATAGAAAATAAAAGGAGACAAAACAAGTATGAAATGAAATGAGATTGGACGTGTTATCGGTACTAACACCTGATGTATTATTTAACTGTTAAATGAGATTTGAAATTATTTGCTTAGTTATTTGAATAATAGGTAGATCAGATCCGATTTAAGACTCAGATAGCACAGAGAGAGTCTCATTATAGTTCATGTATCATAAGGGCGTAGCCAACATCTCAGAGTAGGAAGGTGGTCCTACCAAAAAAATTGTTTTTTTGAAGAACAAAAGACACAAAACAATGACTTTTCTGGAACCAAATGGGCGGTAACCACCGAGTAGGTACGCCTCTGGTGTATCATGAACTGAAGGAGGGATTGAATTTCCACATGACCTGAAAAATCAGTAGCCCTATAAAGAAATATTATTTTTCAATGCACGGTATTTAATCAAAGTTGAGCAGAATTTTGATGAATTAGAAAAAGAACGAAAAATAGATAAAAAATGTGTTTTATTATCGTTTCTTAAAGAATGAATCACTTTGTAGTACTTTCAAATGTGAAAAATACTTCTGATATTTCAAATTATCAAGATATAATCTGTAGACAAGACTCTATTTTCTCATTGAATTTTTTGCTTTTTAGAGATAAATATTCGAAGAAAAAGAGAAATTGATATTTGTTTAGATTTTTCACATTTGCTACGATACATACCAACATGCGAGTATGATGAAACAGTAGAAAATTTAACTACTATAATATTGGGGATATATTTAACACATTATGTAATTCATGTATAACACAATGACCATAATTATGACTATTCTAAGAGCAACGGTCAGCAGTCACTACAGATTTCGATATAATTAATTACACTTAATGTTACGAAATAACAGCATGCCAACACGATCGATACTTCAAGTGTTGTGTTAAAAATCGGTTAGAATGAACATTATGTGAATAGTACCATTCATCTTGGTTCTTGATTTCTGAGAAATAAGAGAATAAGTTAAAGAATAGAAGAACCATAAACAATGGATCAGTAGCGATTCTTACCAATTATCAGTGACTCAAAAATTAATTCAATGAATACTACTGGTATGTCATCAATCAAGAAGTACATTTACATCACCATCACTCATAATTTCATTCATACAATTTGATATTTAAAAGTCAGTTTAGAAAACAGTTTAGAATAAGCATAGAGTATGTTAGAAAGAGAACCGCTGTTCTTCTCACATCCCACAAAAAACATACATTTAACAAAAAAAGTTTAATATACGAAAAAATAGAAAAGCGTGAAAAAAACGCCAAAAGAACTGTTATTAAGTAAAGAAAACAACAATTTTAAAGTTGCGTGGCCTTTCGTTTTCGTTTGGTAGTTTTGTTTGTCTCCGCAGTGATAACATCTCGTCGATGTTCAGTTGATGTTGTTCGTATCGTTTCACATTGATTTCGTGTTCGTTTTGGAGTTCTTGATGATAACCAAGTAACATCAGAATATGCGGGTCCTATCTGAAATAATTGATGAAAAAAAAACAATTATTTTTGGCGTATATCATTTTAAAAAGTACAAAAGTATTTGCACTTACTGGCAAAAGATTATCAGACATTTCAAATAAATCTTTGGCATGAGTATACACCGCAGAATCATTTGTGTAATAATAAATAGCATTTATGAATATTAACATTAAATCCCGTTGAAATTTTAAGAAACTTCCATCATAATCACCTTTATTCACATTTTTTTTCAAGGTCAATAAATCCATTGGCCTAAAATATACTTTATAAAAGATTTATGTAATGTCTCATATAATTTATACTTTTTAATTAATGTTCCGTAGTTTTCCAAGCTAAAATCGGTTGCCGGTCGATTAAATTCGTGACCATGTCTAATTTATAGGAAAATAAAGGCAAATTATTTCAAGTGAACTTTTAGAGAAAAGTACTCACGTTGAATTAGCTAATTTTTTGATAATATCTAATAACGATTTTCGATTAACATCATTCACCGTTGTTCTAGAGAAATGCAATTTTAGAAATTTCTTAAAAACATCTCAGTTAAATATAACGAATGAAAAATAATTACTTAGATTGTTGTCTCATTCCTATTGATGGGATACTAGATTCATTGATGTTAGCAACAGTTTCAGCATCAATCTGTTCACTTGTTTTATTTTCCTGTTCTGTTAATGATACATTAGAAACAACATCTACTAAATGAAAACCATTTTGATATTGAGATAGATCCTCTTCTTTTACTGTTCTTGTGGCACTTAAATTACTAATTCTTTCTACATCTTCAGTAGATTTATCCTCGATCGATGATGAATTATCAAATTCAGCTATATTTGAACTTGTTTTTGATGATGAAGTGTCATTGACATGTAATACATCATTTATAGGACTATTTGTTTCGTCTTCTGCTTCTTCTGTTGAAATAGAATTGATAATCATATTTTCTACTTCACTATTGGTTGTGATTAGAGAAGAAGTATTATACATGTCAATGTATTCTTTTTTTTCGATTGTAGTTGTAATGTAAGAACGAATACTATCAACTTCATCATCTTCTTTTTCTGTTTGAATTGATAAATTTCGTGTTTTATCATTAAATAATATTTCACTTTGTAATGATGAATTCATAATCGAATAATCTTGTTCATTTTTACAAACATAATGTGTCTCTTTTATTTTCATTGCAGGTGCACTATTCAAATTTGTTGAAACAAAGTTTTCGTTCTGGTGTCTGGATTTTTCAATAGTACTAAATAAATGATCGAACGATTAAAAGTTTAAAAATGTTAGACTTTAGATGAGTGAACTAGACTCTGCTAATTTACTTTTTAAACAATAATATTCATTTTAGAGATTTCGTTAAACTGATCTTAAATAATCCTACTAAAACTTGACACAACCTTTCTGCCTTATTGAGCTCAAACGAGTAAATGAAGTTATGAATTATCACCCACCAATAGAATATATTATACTTACCTATTCAGCATCTTTGACCAAGAAGAATTTGGACGATGAACATCGACTGCTGGTGTTATCTCTTTATTCAAATTCGATTCTTTATCTATATTCATATCGGATGAACGTATTTCAATCAAATAATTCTTAAATTTGGCAATCAGTTTTTCTTTTTGTACCATTTGTTGCTGTTTGAGTACTAAATCATCAGAGAAAATACTAGAAAAACAAAAAAAATGAAAATTATCTCAAGTGGAAAACTCAGCACATTTTTTTGTCTCTTACATCCACCGATAAACTTGTTCGATAAAATCCATAATATCTTCTTCTACCATACGTCTATCGTTGACATGGAGTACCAGTTCAAATAGAATTTTTTGGAAACAATCTTGTTTAGTACGTTCATATAATTCCGCAAAATATTTTGTCTTGATATTTGAATATAAAAATGACTTGAATGATTCCTCTTTATTTGAGTTTTCGCTCCTATAATAAAAAAAAAAGTCGTAACTGCACACATTCGAGTTTTTATAACATACCAAATTTGTTCATATTTTTTACTTAATTTCTCATAACGATTCTTAAATACCTTTATACAATAAAGAAGAAAACGCGTGATATTCAATTTTTTGAGAATTACAGATCTCTTACTAATGACGATCCAAAGATATAATTACTCATTGAGTCCTTTATCAATTGCCAATTATTTGTGCCATGCTGCAAAATGGCCGATAATAAAACAAAATCTGTTTGTGATGTAAACAAAGACATCTAAAAATAAAACAGACAAATTTCTTTTGAAGTAAAATCGCTTATTCAGTTACTATACAAAATGACAAAAAACACGAACAAATCATTATTTAGATTCAAAAATTTTGTAGTAGATACTACATAGTGTCTGTTACAAAATCACGTAAACGAGAGCTTCATTCTTTATAAGGTGTCGCAGTAGGAGGTCTCAAATCGTGTGTATAGCCAACTTTCAATTTAAGATATCAAAATAAAATTCAATGTCAGAAATTTCATCATGTCGAAGAGCTTGTGAAAAAAAAAGTCTTTATCTTTTCCCGTTTGGCGAGAGACGATTGGAACTACGTCTCGAACGTAATTAAGAGTTTTTCAAATGTATATTTCTCGCGGATTAAGCAATGACATAAATACTACACATACCTAGAAAGAGGGAATGCAGAATTGTTACGATCGGCTTTTAAAAATTAAGTCAAGTGATAGATCACTCAGTACGGACGCAACAATTTTTCGCTGGCTAAAATTTTGGCTTTATTCTGCTTCAGTCAGAAGCACATGGCGAGAGAAACAAAAACAGGATGACTATTTTTTCCCACTTTTCAAATTTCAAAATTTGAGGGCTTTGCGAGAAAATTTGATTATCTCAACAACAACTCAAGCTAGAGACCTGCGGTTTGAATTGTAGTCTTAGCATTTCAAATACTTTCGGATCATAACAGAAAAAAAATCTAAAATATCGATTGAGCAAATTTGTTCATGGCCTACATTCAATTGCTCTTGAATCAGTGTGAACGCCAATTTACCACGCCTGTTACCGTTTTTGTCGCTAACTGACATTGACGATTATAATAATAGAACTTGTAACATTTAAAGTATTTGCTCAATGAAGACGACATAGAATAACAAACAGTACATTCTTTGTCATTTTGCATCTCTCTTAAATGCAAAACAATAGTGAAATTCGGAATAGAAGAACGTGGGATCAAATATATTACATTTTCCTAATATTATTTTTCAACATTTCGTACGAGGAAGATCCACAGTGACGTAGGTAATTCTGAGCATTCAAAATCAGAATTGCCATCTTTTTCGCTTTCCAGGCTTTTTTTGCCTTTTTCATTTTCCTTTCTTGATTGAATGCAATCACTTTTGATAAACTATTTTAGTACGTGAATGACCATTCCTCCTGAATCTGCTGATTTGAAAACGAATCTTTGTAACAGCTAATAGGTTTTCTCCTTATAAACTCGTCGGGAAGCGAAAAAAATGTTTTCCAGTTTTGCCGCTTTTCGAACTTCTTTAAAAGCAAATTTACTTACTTTTGTATCCTCTTGCATCTGTTTGATACAGTCTAACGTGGATTTAGACCCATTTTAAAAGAATAATATAGAAAGTTATATTTATTTTTTCCGTACAACTATGTGGGATGAGGGGACAAAAAGAAGTAATATGTCATCCTTCAACTCTCAATTCATCTGCCAGTCGCTATAAGAATGCACAGATAGGAGCTCCACAAACACTTCTTTATACAACTCTCTTGTAGCCTTTAAGTTCACTTGTTTTGTGTGATCTACTACAGTAATTCCATTAAATCCTATGGAAATGAAGAAAAGATGAAAAATTTGCCCCATGCGTAGTATGTACAGAGTGTTAATCGCAGAATCAATTTGCCTGAGTGACTCAGGCTGAATCATTGTATATAAGAAGAGAAGTATATACATTTTTCTTGCTTTTCGCTCAATCGCTTTAGATGGTCTGCTATTATTTGTTTACTCAGTTTCTACAAGAGAGAAAAACGTTTTTGGATTGAGAAATGAAAAGAGAGAGAGACAGAGAAAGAGATACTATCCAAAAATAAACACAGCTTTATTTGGTGTTGAGACGCTCTCGAACGGATGGCGCTAGTAAGCAGAGTATTCAGTCGATGGGCGAATCTAACTAACATTTTTCATGATAAACTACATCCGTCTATCGCAGTTCTTTTCAGATCGTTTTACAATAAAAACTATAATAATTTCGACAATCTTACCACAATTATCTAAAAACAAACACAGCTTTCGTCTAAAATATCGTAGTGATACATTACATAGATGTAACAGCATTATGACTGAAATAATCAGGAGAGACACGATCAGCGGGAGGGATGACTCTTATCCAACAATTTGAATGTCGCGACATCCCTTGATATAATGTGATAGAAATCAATTGAAAATACATAGACTATTCAGTAAAAAAGAAAACACGCATAGACAGAACAGAAAGAAAAATACACCTTCTATTGTAGCTTTAACAATTTTCTTTGTTTCTTAAAAATGTACTTATAAAAAAAAATAGTTTCAGTTCCGACTCCCTTGATCTCATTCTTTATATTATCACAGGAAAGAATATCATTCTTAAGATTTTCATTTGTCAGCCTCAGTTTTTCGTTCTTTAAAATCCTATTCTATAGGATACCATAAGAATAGTCAAGCGTCAATCTTTCGATATGTTCTAAATAGTGTTCTTTCGATTAGTTCGTGAGATCAAACAAGAAAGTATAGGACGACAATCAGAAGGACGTTCAAATACGAGAGAAATTCAGATTATACCTTATCTTTTCATATTAATTAAATAATTTATTTAAATATATTTATTGATAAAATAAAAAGTAAAAAATTAAGATTCTACAGTACATATGGCAGGGAGTTTGACTCCTTCCAATGTATTCAGAAGTTTTCTAAAACGTGGATCCATTAATGCTCCACGTTGAATATCAGTTTGTTTTCGTTGTGCACTTTGTTTTCTCATTTCTATATTTTGTCTGTTTCGTAGACTTTTGGATGAATGAGGAGCAAAATGAATTTCTAACATTACTGGTTGTTTCTCAAGAAAATTACGTTTTATAAGTTCGTTATTCATTGCAAAAGTCATTTTTTCATTATCTTCTTCAGTAACAGCCAAATTTTCATCAGGATATTGTTCAAAATGATTGTTAATCTTTGGTAAAAAGGATATTTTTGATGATGAATTATTTAGATTTAATTGTTGATCAAATTTTGATGATAAATTTGTTGCATCAAATCGATCTTCTATAGTTTTAAGATCTTTTCTGTACCACATATTTCGGCATGTCTCTCGATAAGATTTATCTGCCGTAAGCCATTGTTGTCTTTTCATTAATAAATCATGTTGGAAGACATGATCGTTGTTCAAACGTCGTCGAACATCATTTTGATTTTCATAATCGATACGATCAAAACGTCGTTTTAGTTCTGATTTATAGTCAGATTCAGATTTGAGTAAGATTTCACTATATAAACTTGGTAAACGATTCGTTGTCGTTGGTTTTCTCTTACGCCTAAAATTATAATAATGAGAGATGTTGAGTGTTTTCAGCTAATAGAAAGGTATAGAAAAAGCCAGTGTGTGTGTATGTGTGTATAGTACACTCACCTTCTTTTACTTGGTAGCACCATAGTTTTCTTAACTGAACAAAGTTTACTCTTCTGTTTAATACTATTGATTCTATGACAATTCATAAGCAAAAAAAAGTGTTTTTTTTTGCTATTTTTATTTTAGAGAGTTTTTTTGAGAAAAAGAGAAAAAAGAAATTTATGTTAGCTAAAATCAGTTAAGTTTGATGTCTTTCTTTTTTAGAATGTAGTAAATGACATTTATTCTTCTTTTTCCATTTTATCTAAGACATTTACTCAGAAAAACTGAGACGTTTTCAATTATAATGTATATTAAATAATTATGTAGATATAGTACCTTGAAAAATAGTGTCAAAATAACACTATTATATTTGAAATCTTAGAAATGCAAAGAAGTCTTGCCGACGAACACGCTGTAATTGTTAATCGATGCAATCATAACTTTTTAGATACCATATAAGAGAGTAATTGAGACATATTGCTTGCAATCCACCTTTTCAACATCTACAGATTTTACATCTATTCAGAACTACGGTAATTCTTTCCTCTTGAAGTCATAAAAAAGCTAATACGTGAAGCTGATAATTCGTTATTTGATTTCAAAGAACGATAGTTACATTTCTTCTTGGACTCTGTTTAACAATACTAAGAGCAAGTGCATGATGATAAGGCTCAATTTTCTCTGAATACTTAAACATTCAAACCATGCTCAAAGAGTAATACTTAGGGCTGACCAAAAGTTCGTAGAACAATAAATAAGAGCCCTGTCGAATAAGATGACTGTCTCAATTGCAAAATCAAATACATCATCGCGTAGAGCTTTTCAAAGCACATCGAATGGTATATAAGAAATCTATTTTTTGAAGTTCGTAGGGAGCTAGATCGAGTTTACTGATGGCAGTACAGGATCCACAATTGTGGTAAATAGCTACTCAGTGTTCATCCACATTGTTAGTCGATGGACTCCATAAAAAATATTTTCTATATACAGTTGTGTAAAGTCTTTGATGGGCTACAATTTGATATATTTCACATCTTCAGTTATCTAATGTTTGAGAAAAAAAGATGATTACCTATCTGGATTGATAGCACTTTTAC
>CAJNOQ010009289.1:0-10405 GCA_905250885.1 Didymodactylos carnosus
GAACATCATTAAAAAATTCCTATATTTTTGAATAGACTGACTCTTTTTGTCCTCAAGTGGATTACCTCTTTGTCCATGTAAGTGGAAACGAGAATTGATAAAAACTACTCAACTTCCGTTGAATATAAATAATTTGAAGGGGGAGCAGTAGAAATAAATTTAGAAATTATTGAGTATAAGACTGCTACGAAAATCAGGACAGATTTTTAAGAAAAATCAATTTATGCTTTATTCAAGCTTTCGATAAGAGACACTTATCATCATTTTCTTATATTCGTGACTCATTTAAATTTGTGAAAAAGATTATAGGAATCCAAAATAGCTCTGATCAAATAATGGTTAGTTTTGATGTCGATAATTTATACACAAATGTTCCTGTTCATGAAGCTATAGACATTCCTCTAGACATGTTATTTAAAAGTCCTTCTCCACCTGCTATCCCTTTTACTCAATCACAATTAAAACAATTATTAGAATTCGCTGTATGCAACATTCCATTCAGATTTCTCGATAAAGTATATATACAAACTGATGGATCAATGTATGAGTGAATATGCAGCAAAGATTTATCACACAAAGACAATCCTTGTACAGACAATAGACAGTACCAAACAAATTTCACTTCTGCAGTAAAATACTGCAAAAGTAAACTTTGACGTTCTGTCATATATCATGTATAACAATTGAAGTTGTGCAATTGACTTAACACTTGTATAACATCTTGATCAGTTAATTCATTATCACTCAATTTGAATTCGACAGGATCATGTAGTACTGTTGTACTAAGAGTTCCATCTTCATTATGATCGATGATACTGATCCACAATTCGTGTCTGGTGGATAGGGTCATTGGTAAATTTAAAAAGTTGCGCATTTTCACTCCCTTGAACTGTTGATGTTTTCTTTCTGTCGATAAACACTTTGTATACCTGAAAGAATTTCAGCATAACTTATTCCGATAAGAAATCTATACGGTATCATTAAATGTATACTTTTGTGGACCTATTTGTTCAACTTGATAGGGTAGATGTGTACAAAAATGATATTTTGGTTTTGCCATTTGACATGAATAAGTCAACTAATATTGGACTAAAGGTGATCCCATTGCTACTCCATCCGTTTGTAAACTAATAGATAGTTTTTACTTGGGTTAGATAATGAATTATCTAGCAAAGTAAAAACTATCTATTAGTTTATCTACTATCGCAGCACTATGGGCGTAAAACAGATAAATCCTCGTATAAATAGAGGTCGGCTGTATACTACTCGTTAAGAGTGATACTGATCGTTAAAGTGTTGCACAACTTCAATTGTTGTACATGATATATGACAGAACGTCAAAGTTTACTTTTGCAGTATTTTACTGCAGAAGTGAAATTTGTTCGGTTCTGTCTATTGTCTGTACAAGGATGGTCTTTGTGTGATAAATCTTTGCTGCATATTCACTCATACATTGATGAATTATCCAGCCCAAGTAAAAACTATCTATTAGTTTACAAACTGATGGAGTAGCAATGGGATCACCTTTAGTCCAATATTAACTGACTTATTCATGTCAAATCTTGAGCATAAAATTAATAGATTCTCAACAAATAAACCATCAATATGGATTAGATATGTAGATGATATATTCTGTATTTTCAAAAAACAACAAAATATTAATTACTTTTTAACAAGAATTAATAAGTGGCACCCTAATATAAAATTTACAACTGAACATGAATGTAACGAAAAGTTGGCCTTCTTAGACGTACTAATAAGTCGAGATAATATAAATAATAAATATATTACCACGTTATCCAGAAAACCTACCAATACGAATCTGTACTTACTATATGAAAGTAATCAATGCACAGAATATAAATTAGGTTTAATTCGAACGTTAGTCATTCGCATACTTCTAATTTGTTCAACAGATGAATTAAAGAATAATGAACTTAAATTAATGAAAGAAACCTTAATGAGTTAGTCACCCATAAAGTCTTTCAGCTTATGAATCTGCTGTCACTCTAGTTTATATCGAATTCTAATTTATTTATAGTCTTGATGATTTCTGTTCAGCAGTAAATAACTTCACGTACAGTAAAACTGAAGAATCATCAAAACCACATTTAGATTTAACAATCGCAAAATTACGAGAACAAAATAATACTAGTTTGCCGTTAACTTCCATGTAGACATATGTACTCGTTTTCAATCTTCCATTCATTCTAAAAAAATTACTAAACAATAGCAATTTTGAACAATATCGTTTAATTCTATACGTTGTTGATATTCTGTCGATATGCTTTGCCACAGAAGTGCATGAAACAACACATATTATTTTAAAAAAATTAATTGAACATCACAACAGACAATTTCAGCAATTATATCCAACATTAGCAAAACCAAAATATCATTTTTGTACACATCTACCCTATCAAGTTGAACAAATAGGTCCACAAAAGTATACATTTAATGATACCGTATAGATTTCTTATCGGAATAAGTTATGCTGAAATTCTTTCAGGTATACAAAGTGTTTATCGACAGAAAGAAAACATCAACAGTTCAAGGGAGTGAAAATGCGCAACTTTTTAAATTTACCAATGACCCTATCCACCAGACACGAATTGTGGATCAGTATCATCGATCATAATGAAGATGGAACTCTTAGTACAACAGTACTACATGATCCTGTCGAATTCAAATTGAGTGATAATGAATTAACTGATCAAGATGTTATACAAGTGTTAAGTCAATTGAATTTACCTTTCGATCCAGTAGCAATGATTAAGTCAATCAAAATAGATGGAATTGAATATCGCGAAAACGCTCTTATTTACGTTGCAGATCACCCGTTCCGTGCTTTACCTCAATTTGGTGAAGTCAAATACATAGTAAATAATGAAACTGATGTTCTGTTTGTTATAATGAATTGGAAACGCTAGAATATTCAGAAAGTGTACGCTCATTTGCTGTTAAACGGTCAACCAATTTTAATTATCTTTCATATTATCATTTACAACATGCATGGCCATTAAAACTTGTTAATTTTAGACATTCTTTATATGTTCCTCTTCATCCATACGGACATTCGTACTCATCTGTATAAGTGTTATGCATTTCAGTTATCAATTCAATAACATCAATAGTATTGATCGCCCTCACTCAATGTTTTACTCTGTATAAACTCACTTCGCTCAATACTTGCAGCATTTTCGTCTAAAAGTTCTGGATATGATAACGTTTTCATTTCTAATGAATAACATCTTTGTTTCGATTGAATTTCTTGTCGAATAAAATATGTTGCTTTAACTAGTGAACGAATTTCTAATGAAGAAGACACTGCTAATTTCTTCTGTATTAAATCACGTAAGCGGCTAATATCTTTTTCATAATTATACCTTTCCGATCTCGACTTGTACTGCATTATTTCCCGTTTAATATCTTCATGTGTTTTCTGAATGTTTGCTGTTATACAAGTTCCATCTACATGTTTATCTAAATAAATATCGTTCTGTAATCATTCACAGTTAAAGACAATACTTTGTAACACCTGTCATTCAAAAAATTACATCTCATCTTATGCTTTTTCATGTTCAGTTTGGGCTTCTCTTCTTTCAGTATCTGGTTGGTTACTCTCTAAAATTCAGAATATTTAGAATAAACATAGTAGTATGCCGTTTTACATTTCGGCCTCACTTTGAGACAAACATAGTATGAGTTATGACTAGCTGCTGTTGCGGTAACATTTGCTAAATGTTGAGTTTTCCAACAACGTTTACAACGCTCCACTCTCCAAAACAAACAATTTTTATAATGATCGGTTTTACTTTGACATATTTTGATGGTTTTAGGCAATTTTGCAGGTAAAACCGCTTTAATGATAACTGGGGATTGAGGTTTTGGAACTACACACACAAGTAGAGATACACAAATTACAAATAAAGTGGAGTTGACGATGAAGATGGCGTTGTTTGTACGGTTTCTTCCATCAGAATCTCCAGATTATTACCTTCAGTTTGAGCATTCATGAATGCTGAGAAAAAGCAGCCATTTTAACAGGAGAAAGTCCTCGAGACTAGTGGCGTAACCAGAAACTGGCTATAGATATGGCGGTGGCCGTACCACCTCCCAAAACTTTTTGGAGGTAGTGTCTGCCAAATTCTGCAGTGGGTACGGCGAAAGTACCAATAGGTACGGCGGCCGCCGTACCTTGGTTACGCCACTACTCGAGACCGTAGCAAGGGTGTTTAGAAAGAGATGAGGTTTTTTCAAATCTTCCATGCATCAAAGTAGCTACTCACTCCAAAAATAAAACAAATCTGTTCTTTCAGAAGCACCGGTGAAAGAATAACAGAACACGAAACAAGAAAAAACTTAGAGTCCATCGATCAAGCTACAGGCAACGAAATCTTCAAAGTACGACTGGTATTCATACGCCTCCTCTTGATATTTTTTTTTTGACTGGGATATTATAGGGGGGTTTACACACACACACACATAGATTTTGAACTTGCCTTAGTCACAGAATATCAATGTGTTGCAGTCCTAAAGGGGTAGCGGAATTCATAGAACTCTACATTGATAAAATTTTCAAGATTAGCAGAAAGAATTCAAGAATTAGCATCAAGGTTTTTATCAATTTCTGAAATTTTAAAAATTTCAAAAATCTCAGAAGAACACATTGGTGGTTTTATGAACCAGTCAAATAAAAATGTTTTGTGATGACTAACTACACACTGTCCCGGAAAAGCATAGTTTTAGAAAAAGCACACTTAAATTGTGCCAATGGCGTAGAAAAGTGTGCCAAAGTATGCTTTTTATGTGCTGCTAGCATGTTTTTACCGTGTCACTGACACATTTCTAGTGTGCTTTCGGCACACTGCGTTACCATTTTTGGACGCTTTTTGTGTGCTACTTGTAAAAGTGTATCATCGGCACACTTCAAGTGGGTCATTAGCGCGCTTAAAATGTGCCGATGAGGCACTTGAAGCGTGTCGACGATACACGTTTAGAAGTGGCTCACAGAAAGCTTCCAAAAATGCTACCGCAGTGTGGGTAAAGCACACTATAAATGTGTCAATGACACGGGAAAAGCATGCTAGCAGCACATAAAAAGCATACTTTGGCACACTTTTCTACGCCATTGGCACAATTTAAGTGTGCTTTTTCTAAAAGTATGCTTTTCCGGGACAGTGCACTAGGCGTTGTTTTTTTCTGTGATTACAGATGGTGACTATTTTTACTGACCGACTGACTAAATTTGATTGGTCAGTAAGGTCGGCGGTCAGTAAAAATAGTCACCACCGTGAATAAAATAGTTTTGAAGCAGGAATTCTCATGATTAGGTTGCTAAGTGAGGGCAAAGTTTACGTACATTCTGGTTTTTTAAAAAACACTTTACTTTTCCGCTGAATACACTCTGAAAATTTTTCTCTTGTCAAAGTGTACCCGTACACGCTGCATCATTTCACGTTAGAAACGCTGTTTTCTAGATAAACAAGAAGCATACACAACTGTACAGCATTGGTTTGGCTTTGGTACTTGTAGCTTGAATAAAATGTCCTCGACTGCTGGTGATGGTGATAGAAATCACCTTTTGCTCGATAAAATGGATTTAAAAGGGAAAAATATTGTTATAACAGGTGCTAGTAGTGGCATTGGTGAACATATTGCATTAACATTAGCAAAAGAAGGGTGAGTAAATCTCAATTTACAATTTTAAGAGAAGAAAACTCTCGGCTAGAATTTTTTTCGAACAGCTAAGCTCGGTCTGCAATCAAACCCATCCGTTTTTGCTTACTTTTCGTTTGTGTTTAGATGTAACTTGGCATTATTAGCTCGTACCAAATCAAAATTAGATCAGATAGCTGAGAAATGTCGTTCATCTTCATCTCAAATCAAAATTCACGTCCTTCAATGTGACATGTCTGAGAAGCTGAGTGTTGATGAAACATGTAAACAGATTGGCAGTCTCTTTAATAATGAGGTACATGTTTTAATAAATAATGCCGGTATAATGGGAGAACAGATTAGTTCAATGGAAGAAAAAACAAAGGGTGATGGTGAGAAAGATGTTGTTGATATGTGGGAAGAAGTGATGATGGTTAATTTAGTTAATCTAATGAGAATAACAAACAGATGTTTACAATTTATGAAGAAAATTGAACATGGTGCTGCAATTATAACAATATCTTCGGTGGCTGCAACAGTATGTTTTGTGTCTATCACTTTCAAAAAGCAGTGTTTACTTTTGAATGCCAGCTGTACTTTGAAGATTTCGTTGCCTGTAGTTTGGTCGATGGAGTACTAAGTTTTTTCTTGTTTCGTGTTCTGTTATTCTTTCACTGGTGCTTCTGAAAGAACAGATTTGTTTTATTTTTGGAGTGAGTGGCTACTTTGATGCATGAAAGATTTGAAAAAACCTCATCTCTTTCTAAACACCCTGGCTACAGTCTCGAGGACTTTCTCCTGTTAAAATGGCTGCTTTTTCTTAGCATTCAGTTTTTTATCATTTATTCATACGGTAAATGATCGATTTTGAAAAATTTTTTTATAGTTTTCAAAAAGAAAGATATTTCGAATGCAACTTTGCAGTTAGGATTCCGTATAAACACTAAAAATGAGTAAGGGCTGCGTTGGAGACCAAAGCGCCGTAAAGATACGATGAGTCACACAGAGTAGTCCATCAACTAGTTTGCAGAAACGATGAAATGAACTTTATTCACTAAACTATAACTACATATCTCTCTTTCTTTATTTGTTACAGATGACTGGTAGTAACTTGTCTCACTATCATGCAAGTAAATGGGGAGTTAATGGTTTTCTAGGGTCAATTTATGAAGGTTAGTTTTTAGATTCTCTACGTCTTTTTAAAACTCCAACAGTGTAGATAATTCTAAATTTTACTTTTCTTACAGTTTGAGGGTTTAGCGTAACTGATTCACCATTCCTTTCTACAAAAAAAACATTTACGTCTGGTCTGGTAGACTAAAAAATTCTCTGTAACCATCACCGACATTTTTAGAAACAGAGATGAGAACTTCTGTTTTCTAACTGACATTATCTTTTTCTTCTATCTCTTCTTAGATGTACGTCAGTATGGTATAAAAGTGTGTTCAATAATGCCGGGCATGGTTAATACACCAATGTTAGGTGATTTTATGAATAAAGTACATGTAGAAAAATGTATACAACCAGATGATATTGCACAAGGTATCCTTTATGTATTAAAAACACCGTACAATGTATGTCCAACAGAAATTAAATATCGTCCACAATATTCCCCGTATAGAAAAGAATAGAATAATAATCAAATGATAGAATGCACTGTAACTATTTTCTTCTTTCTTTCTTCTTTTTAATAAGATGAATGAGTAGATGACCGATGATATATAATTGAAGCTTTCGTATTCCATACGCCGAATGAAAGAGTCTCACTTTCATCTTTGGGTCTACAACTAGAAAAAAAAAGGAAACGGCAGCTAAGTTTGTCAATGGTTTTCCGTTTTTGAAAATGCTACTGAAATTTGATCAGAAATTTTAGAAATTGATCACATTGTTCGAGAGTTGTTTTTTCAAAATTTAGTTTATTTTGTTTTTCTAAAGTGCATAGAGTGATTACATCCAAGACGTAAGTAATGTAAATTTGTACACATATCATCTACATAGGATTTAATACTAATATTATACTTTTGAAGAAAATATTCTCGTCAAATGATGGAAGTATAATCCGATTAATATAATCTATTAAGCGCTGTTGTCCATTAATAACTCCTATTTTAAATCCACATGAATTTGTTTTAATTTTGTTAATGACGTTAGTAGGCTTATCCATCGTTGACTATCTAAAAAAGTATCAAATCTCGTCCCATTCTCAAATGAAATACGTCCATTTACATTTGCGGCGTGTAAATTTGGCATATTCATCAGTAATAGTACAAATTAATTAAACTTAGAATCAATACAAATATATAAATCTAAATTTACTTTAGATTTTAACAAAAATTGCGGTATTACAAGTAATGTATCGATGATTGAAGAGAAATTCGTTTAAGATTCAAATGTAAAAGACTTGGTAAATGTGTTGTTAACAGTAAAAATAAATAATCTAAATTCAGACCACCATCCAAAGTTAAATATTTTAATTGATTCGCCGATGGAGACGATAATTATTAAAGAAGATAAAGCCTTAGAAAGTTTTTTAAAAATTTTGATATGCTTCAGATGAAATATGCGTCTTTTTAGGACTGCATATTTTTTACTAGACCTTTAAGGAGAGATGGTGTAAAAAGTCACCTGTTTGACAGTGACAGAGAACTGCAAAAAACCGGTGTTTTGCCGATTTTCTATGTCATCAGAAACTAACTCCGTAAGAAAGCCAATTTCTTTTCGGTTTTTAGCAGAAAATCAAGACAATCGATTGAAAAACATCGACAAGTCAAAAACCAAGTATTTAGGTCAAAATGGCATGAAAATTCAAATTTTCGAGTACAGAAGAGACTTAGATGTTTTCCCGTCAAAAATGGGTCGACAACAGCGCCACTCAAAATTTAACTGGGAAGTCTGGGTTACTCCAGTGAAAGTGCTTAACTTTAAGTTCTGATTTGAAAACTGGTTTTAAATCCGGTTGTATTTCAAAATTCGCAGTCCAAAGTATGCCTAGAGGGTTGATGACCCAAACGATGGCAACACAAAATGGCCGCCGAGATCATCAATTTGGTTGAAGCTTGACATCCATGAGTTATGGATGTCTAGTTTCAACCAGAATTCAAAGACATAAAATCATTGCATTTTATTTGCAAAAGAGAAGTTTTTCGGCTCAAGAGCGGTTGCAAAAATAGCCGCCAAGGGCGCTACTTGAGAACTGTTATTTTTGAAATGTGCTGTGATGCCCTCAACGAAACATCAGTCCACTGACCATATGCATAGTGGGCAACTTTGGCTAGGCATTTATATATTTGTTTTAGAGGCAGTTCAAAAGCCTATGAACACTCTTGTAGTTTTATTTTGCAGCTTTTCAGATGTGCTCTTTTCAATAGTGCGATTCAAAAACGCTTTTACTCTGATTTTCAGAGACCTGGATCTCTAAAAACCCGTATATAAGTAGTATACCTTGTGATGAAAATAGAAAGTTGATTCTGTATGTTTTTCATTAAACAACAACACACCTTATAGCTTAATAGTTCAAAGTCGTTGTTCCATAGTGTTTCCTGTGTGTTTCAGATAGACAATGTTTTAATTAAATATTCTTTTAAACGTCAGCCAGTTTGTTATACTATTTTGAATAACATTATGTCCGGATATACAAAGCAGTTTGTTGAGAATAAAATTAAACAACGTCAAATAATGATGTTTTCAAAAAGCAAAGATCCCGATTGTATACGAGCAAAACAAATCATTGAACAATATCAATTACCTGAAGGTATTTTTGCGTCCTCACTTAATATAAATATTTAGCTAACTGAGTATATTATGTTGCTAGGATCATACGAATGTCTTGATATTGAAAAACGTCAAGATTGTCGTCAAATGGAAAATTATTTTCAAATACTGTGTTTAACTGACAGACGAAAAGTAATTATTTTACAACTGAATGGTGATTTTATTTTGCATGTTATTTTTTTTGTTATAATTAGGTACCATATTTCTTTTTTAATGGACTGTATTTTGGTTCATTGTTTGAATTGAATATTTGTCATCAAAATGGTTCACTCAAACAATTAGTACTTGACACTTGTGCTTCATGAATGTAAATATTTTGCCAGTTTAGTTTTTTGTTTTAGCGAAAGGTATTATCTTAAATAAAGATTATATACTGAGTTATAAAGAATATCACGAAAGTTGTCATAAACGAAAAAAGTTGTTGTCATGTATATCATGAAAACCAAAAGTTAAGAGACCGCTTGAGATTAGACTATTTTTTAAGTTTCAAGAACGAAAAAATAACTTTTCCCAAAAGATTTTCGCGAAATGCAATACTGGTATAGATACGATACCGATACATCGGTATCGACGCCTAGTACTATGGAGGAAAAAGAGGTGATTCAAGAAATTTTCTTTATAATTTTCTCACGTTTTTGATTGGAAAAACTCGATATTAACTTTGGTACTACCAACCAGGGTCTATTTATACTCTGTTCAAGAAAATGAGATGAAATTTTTTTTTTGCATGGATCGAAGTATGAAATACATTCTATTTGCTATGTCTAAAATAGGCTCAGGATGAGTGAGCCGACTGTTCTCCACCCATCGATGTAAAAAGTTCTTAAAAATCCAAATTTGTCTACTAGATATATTCAACGGAAGTTGAGTAGTTTTTATCAATTCTCGTTTCCACTTACATGGACAAAGAGGTAATCCACTTGAGGACAAAAAGAGTCAGTCTATTCAAAAATATAGGAATTTTTTAATGATGTTC
>CAJNOQ010009290.1:0-10404 GCA_905250885.1 Didymodactylos carnosus
AAGTCAAGTACAGTACAGAAAAGAATACATGTTCATTCTGTTATACGATAGTTCCATATTCTTTTTTTCAGCCATATTGAATAATTCTGTTCTCAATTTTCTCTCCAATCAAATTACCGGTGAATTTTGACGGCTTCCCTTAATAAACGCTACCGTTTGTTAGTAAAAGAAAGTATGGCGATTCGATTTTATTTATAATGTAAACTTTATAGTATGATTTTGAAGAAATGAAGTTTAATGTTATATTTTTTCTAGTGTTTAGCATGTATCTTTTTCGTGGGTAAGGTAGTTTAGAGTAGGATATTATTGTAAATTTTCAAATTTAAGATTGATCTATAAATGTAAGCTAACAAGCTGTAGGATTCATACTCCTAATATTTAATTTATATTGTATGATTATTTTATTATTTTTTATGCTTGTGTTTTTAAATTTCTTGATTTAAACTAGGTTTATTAAAACAACAAATCGAGCTATGCTCATTAAATGTTGTGACAATTTGATCAAAAAAGAAGTACAGTTAAATTGCTGAAAAAGAGAAGAGAGAAACAGCTGATAATATATTAGAGGAAGAACAGCAAGCTATTCTAGGACAAGCGAGAATAAGTTCTAAGGACTTCCCAGGAAGAAATTTTGGACCTTCTCAGGTCCTTTCAATCTATTAAGAAGTTCTCATAAGTTGATCCATGCGTCACAATAAGGCATTCGAACGCATTAAAGTAGACAATTTCGTGCCGCTAATATGTGTGAACGCATTAAAAGGATAAAAATCGAACCTGAATCGCAGGTCTGAAATAGTGTCTGAAGCCCTACAATGTGTTAAATCTGAATTTTATATCAAAAATGTGTCCGAAGGCATTATTTTGTCCAAAAATGGACTTCCCAAAAGGGTACGGTTTAAACTTCTCAGATCGTAGAGAACACTTGACTGCATATATCATGAATGTTTTCTGAGAGCCAATAAGTATTCATGGAGTTGTAAATTAATTAAGATAAAAATTTAGCAAAAAACTTAATTGGTCATTTTTAAAAAGCTTACAACTCAGTCAAAAATTAGGATAAGGATTCAAAAATAAAAAAAAGATCAAATCAGGATTTTCCACAAAAACCAGAATGTTAGAAAAATATTTTTTGCGACTACTGTTTTAACTTTAAAATATTTTTAAATATCAAATTTTGCTCAATTTTGTGCGCTCTTTCGAATGAAACGTCATTCAAAAAGATCAAAAACTGACGGTTTTATACATGAAAAGCTGAAATTGGGCAATTTTCGGGATTTAGGGGCTTAGATCTTGAGAAAACTTGATTTTCTTCGTACCAAAATGACTTATAAGGTTCCAAAAGGTTTCGTCTGTCTGAAAAAGAAAAGCTTGCCGTTTTCTCAACTTAGCAGTCAAAGTTACTTTACTTTTTGTAGGAAAACGAACGTTGCCACGTTGGTCAGGAGCGTCGACTGTCTATGTATTCTGTGTTTTTGAGATTATCAGACAATTTCTTTCAGACAAGATTGTCAGGACAGTGCGCAAAAAGTATCTTTGACTGCTGAGTTGAGAAAACGGCAAGCCTTTCTCTTTTAGACCGCTGCCTTCAAAAGAGAGAACAGTCGAAAAGAAAAGTTGGTTATGTATATATAAGTTGGAAGATGTCTTATTCTCCTCAGAATTCTTTGCTCTATCGGCCTATATGGTTCGAAAATTTTGCCGACCAAATATCAAGGAGTGGGTTTTCTAGCCTTCAGGTTGTCCAGAAACCCTATTATCAACTCATGAGGCGATGATATGCACCTCGTCTAATACAAAAATCTTCGGGCTATACAGAACAGTATTCAGATTTGTTCCAACTTCTACTGAAAAATAAAAAGAAAGGAGTTCTTGTTATTATGACACACTGTATTGCTTAGATAACATCCTTCTTTCACTTATCTTTAGTGACTAGTCCCATGTGTTTGGATATTCTGACCAGCTTACTTTGTTGAGAATTTCAAGGGCTATCCAATAGTATGTTTTTGAAAAGTGTTTTACTTTTTCGTCATGGCAGGAAAATGGCTATATTACCGATATCAATTCTAGAAAAAGTTGCATTTCACTCAAGCAATGATTTGATCTAAAATACCATTTGTGCCTAATTTCAAGATTTAAACATACTTGTATTCAATCATACTTGACGTGCGCTATCTTTTGAATATAGATTGGCTACTTACCCAGAATGAGTGACAACGATCATGTCTTTTTAAATAATAATAATACTTTGCGAAAGTCCATTATCCTGACCACTATTTTGAGTCTAAAATTTTCTTGAATATGAGATATTGTTTAGATACTGAGATACTGTTTATTGTTGCCTACACTTAATCTTGGCTGAAAAATCGATTAGAAATAGTTTGACGACGAAAACAAATTATTTACAGCCTTTTCTGTGTTTTGGTCATTTCCAGCTCTGGCTATTGGTTGCTTAAAATATTCATGAAAAACTGAAACTGGTCAATTTTCGGAACTTTGGGGCTTAGGTCTTGAGAAAACTTGATTTTCTCCGTATCAAAATGACTTATAAGATTATAACCACCATGTGAAAACTCTGTTCCCCCCGTTATATTAAGTACCTTATCCAATTCATGTTGAGGCGTATTGTTTTTTGCTTCTGCAACCGTAGCTTCACTTAACAGACGTTTTTTCCACTCGCCGCTGCCAAAGCTGAGATCCGTTATTAAGGAGCTGTAGATACGTGCCAATCCCTGAGCATTTGTTAAACCATTGGAACCAATAAAATCTTTCTCAAAAAACAACGATGGATTTTCTAACGGCATGTTAGAGTATTCCTTAGTGTAGGGAACGTATTTAACATCAGGTGGCAATAGTTTAATTACTGATGAAATATCATTTTCACGATTAAATGGTGCCGGGCCAAAGTAAAATTCATCTGATCCCAATGGTTTTATAATTTCATCGTCAACAAATTGTTGTACGGAACGATGTTGCGGATCGACATGTAGGGTGAGTGCGCCAGTTATGTAAAAATTCGGAAATTGTGTGGTTGATGAGACAGCAGGAAACCACATTTAATAAAACAGTCATAATACTGCTGTTAGCCGGCTGTCCACAAAAAATGGAGAAACATGGCAGCGGAGAAAAAAAATTTGTAGTTATGCGGCCTTCCAATAGGCGTCCACTCCCAGTTGCAAAAGTTGATACAGCGAAAGCTGCGGAATATTTTACGACATTGCGCCACCAAGTTCGATCCGAACAGCGATTGTTTTGTAAAAATTTTGTAAAGGTGGGAAATCATAAGTCATTTACAGCGGCGTCCCTTCAAAACTTTTTACGTCGGCAATTGCCCTCCCTTCAGGCACAGTACACAGAAAACGACTTCGTAGTTTAGAAATATACCATAACCAAGCAAACGTCACAGCATGATAACCATGAACTGTACCCGGTGGCCACAGTGGTTCTGCTTTGCTATGAGTTCTGTCATCTTCTGAAAATCTAACCTCGTCTCCACTGAAGTACATTCGTCAACAGTTACTAAACCAGTTCTGTGCGACATCAAATCAGCCACAATTACATCTTCTTTGCCATTCTGACCGAATTCTGGCCAATATTTCACTACCGGATCACTGTACTTTAATCATTTATTTTCTACACACAGTGCCACAGCACTTGCTACAATACCTTTGCCGACAGAAAATATTCGTTGGAATGTATCACACGTATACGTTCTTGTCTTCTGCTCATCAAAATATCCTCCAGCTGGATTAACTACAGAAATACCTCGATGATAGATACCAGAGCTCCGTATGGACTCAAATTTTTGAGTCCAGTCCAATCCGAGTGTGCATAACTTCAAGATAGCGTAATGGTCACTTTAAGATTGTGTAAAACACGATTCAAGATCGCGTAAGGTATCATGGTCAATCGCGTAAAAGTTTTCAGATCGCGTAAAGGTCATTTTAAGATCGTATAAGGGTACTTTTTAAGGGCGTGTAAGCGGGGGGAGGGGTCCAAATTAACTAGTATTCGCCTGGCTTTGGAGTATAAACTGAAAGTCCCTCTACTTTGCAAGATTGGAGGAGACATATATACAGCCTAGTAATTTTGTAATTTTAAAAAATGAGTCATGAGAGTAAACGAGCAAATATTGTAACTGTTAGTTTGAATAAATCAACCCCGTTAACCTCTTCCAGTGATCTCCAAACAGCAATTAAAGAATTTCCATCAACAGAATCATTTGCAAAGCAAATATATAAAAAGCTATTATCGTCTGAATTCATCAATAATTTATGTACATCAATTGTAAAATCAGATATTTTCATTCAAACAATCGCAAATTTAGTTGAAAATAAAGTGAAGAATATAAAACCAAAGTAAATAAAAGGAATTATTAATCACTTTGAAACAAAAAAGAAATTTTTTTTCATTTTTTTCGTGCAGGGATTTGTAGAAAACCCTACCGAAAATCAGGATCGTCTAATACCGAAACCTCGTCAAATAGTCTTCAATTTCAAACTTCTGTTAGTTTTTTATTATCGATCGAATGCCGTTTGGTCGAGGTATCCATAACTTCCCAGTGTTTAGTTATTCAAAAGTTTAAAAAAGTTCAAATTTTAAAATTTAAAATTAAGTTTAAAAATTCAAACTTGGAGTGGGAGGCTTGATTTTTTTTCAGAATACAGCGTGTTGTGTCCTGAATACGATGGCCGGCTGTTCTAAAAAGTTTCAAATGCAAAGGATTTTTGTAAAAAAATTGTTTTCGGTACAGGTAGGCTAAAAACCACAGTTTTCGAGAAACCGTACTTTCAGCGGTTTTGGACGAAACTTTCCGTTCGACATGGTGTGAAATCCCTAAGTACCAAGTTGCCAACGAGTCAGATGTACCCCTATTGTGTTAGGTTTCTCATGTAATATGCCTATTAGTCTCAGGAAACATGTTCTACTAATCATAAAACATTTTAGTTGCTCTTGCTCTTATTATTGTAAAACAAAGTGAAGAAAAGAAGAGAAGATAATATGGAGATACAAATACCATACCGTATGGTTAATAAAGGTTTCTGTTGAAGAGCTAATACAGATAAAGATAGTTTTTCATCTTTTTTAAATGCATTGTATTTATAATTGTACTCGCTATATCATGTACCGGCAATAGAATGAATCAGATAAATCTATGTGAATATACATGATAATTATTTTTCTTTATTGCATAAAATAGACATGCTGATGATAATATTATTCCAATATAACCCGTTTTACCATAAATGGATGTAAATAGTTTATGTTCTAAACTAAATAATTGAAATATTCTCATGCACTATTATGTATCAATTCATATAACATTTATATAACAATGTATTATTCTTTTTCTCAAGAGTTACATTTCACTGAAATAAATAGACAAACTTATTTACAATATGTTTACCATCGTTCATTTTTTTTTGCTCGTCGCGTTACTCTTGTCGTTTCTTGCATTAATCCTCCTCCTTCCATCAACTGGCGCTCAATTATATTACTGTTAAATAGACGTCTTTCAATTAAACTTAATATTTTATAAAATTCTGAACGATATGTTTTAGCCGAGAGTGTGTTTACATAAAATCCTTGAATAAAACTTAAATAAATAAAAAATATTGAACATCCTGTTATAAAACTTATGATAGGTGAAGGTGGTATAAATGTCTGATAAGAAATTATAATTGATCCAGGTATTAAGAGAATAACATGAACGAGCACTTGAAAGAGTAATAAACGAATCATTTGTCTATCACGTTGGAGATGACGGCGTTCAATCCTCGTTGAAGGAGTAAGAGATGAATTGATTTGTCGACGATGACGTTGAACATTTCTCAATGTAAGAAGGCCAAACACGGTCATAAGTAAAGGCTGAAAACTCGAGTAAAGAATCATATGGTAGACAATAAAAAATTGATTGTATTCACCTTGACAGTAGCAAAATTCCATAAAATCAGTTTCACTAATTGGTATACGAATTACTTCGAAATAAATGGGAACATGAATATAGAATATAAAACAAATTATAATATTTAAAGGTATTGTGTACAGAGTTACTTTTTTCTGACTAAACTTTCTCCATCGAGCTTGAGATGATGATGCAGCAAATCTATCAATACAAGCGAGGACCATAAACATTGATGATATTAGAGGGAATGTGTATTGAATGTATGATACTAATTTACACACAGAATTTGATACGATTGTTGGATCAATTTCAAAACCATCGATTAAAACGCGAAATAATACTGCACAATATAGAACAACAAAATTACTCACAGATGATGTAAGCAGATATATTGAACAAGAATATCGGCGAAGAGTTACTCGTGTAAATATAAGTATATTAAATGTATTACCAAATGTTCCAAAAATGATAATTGGTATTGGAATAGCACGATGTAAATATTGTAAAACTGTGTTAAGACTAGCCATTTCTTATTTTGTATTCAAAAATGAAAATATTGCTTGTTGATTAAACAGTATCAAAAAAATAGCAGGTCTAGAAGCAGAGATCTGAATATTGGTTAGATTTATTGACATCAATCAATCAATAGGTTTTTTATTTGAACACGAATGTGTCTAGGCTGTTACAAAAAAGGAAAACTTAAATGAGTGTAACTCCTATGGATTATATACTAATTTAATTAATAGTAAAAACTATGAGAAAAACAGCTTTCAGCATAATTAAAAATAAAATAATCGTTTATTGCACAATGACGTTTGTCGCTTCTAGGTTCCTAGAGGCGAAAGGACGGTAAAAAGCATGTTGAAAGGATATGAAAATTTTCATTCGCTCTGATATCATCCATTGTTTATTGTTCTCGCTGGTAATTATTCTAAAAACTCTATATCCGTTTTCCACACAGTTTTTGCTATTAATTAAATTAGTATATAATCTTTCAATAAGTCTAACCGGTATTCAGATCTCTGCTTCTAGACCTGCTATTTTTTGATACTCTTTAATGAACAAGCAATATTTTCATTTTTGAGTGCAAAATAAGAAATGGCTAGTCTTAACACAGTTTTACTGTATTTACATCGTGCTATTCCAATGCCAGTTATCATTTTTGGGACATTTGGTAATATATTTAATAAGCTTACGTTTACACGAGTAACTCCTCGTCAATGTTCTTCCTCAATATATCTGCTTGCATCATCAGTGGGTAATTTTGTGGTTCTATATTATATAATATTATTTCGCCTGTAATCGATGGTTTTGAAATTGATCTATAAATCATATCAAATTGTGTGTGTACATTTCCGTTGGATTTTGGATGATTTTCAGGAAAATCTTTTATAAATAAGGTTCACTTCCAACTTGTTTGAGTTGAAACTTCGAAAGGTGCAGCTGAAATAGCCAAAAAGGAAAATTTTATCGACGGATGAACGTTGCTAAGATACTGAACATGATCGATACATATCTTCATTGTTGTCCGTGCAAATGTTTTAAATCTTGATTGTTATAATCGGTAGCGTGGCACATATATTCAAGATTTAAATATTTGCATGCTCAACAGTTGAGACACCTTCGCTGTGTGTGCAGCACTCACTTCCGATGAATCTGGGTGTGGTTTTTATGTGTGTAGAAAAACTAGAATTGAGAATGAAATCTTAGACTAATAAGTATAACTCGCGGTCTTGAAGAGAAGGTTAAAATAATGATTTTGTATTCGTCATATCTGTACTGACACATGTAAATAGCGATACCTTTTACAGCCTTCTTTCCTCAGCTCTTTTTCTTCATTCTTTCCTCGTGTGATTTCACCTGCTTACGTTAAAGTATATGAGTGAAATGCAACTGTATTGTACAATTGATAAAAAAAAATGAAAGTCCTCCCAGGGAAAATCTGATTCGTACATCTTATTCCTTATCATACAGTGAATCTGTAGCAAAAATATTCGCGCTACCCGACTCGTCCTGGTCGAGATATCAGAGCATCAATTTCGGGTTTTCAGTAAAAAACTTTCTAAGAGAAATTATGCCGAATGAGCGTCGACAGTCCAGGTATGACACATCATTAGATAGATCTGAGCTCGGATAATCTAATGGTGCCCACAGCAATCGAAGTAAGCCAAAAACAATCGCGAAAGATGTCAAAATACGCATTTCTTCTCGAAAAACCGCATAAAAAAGCTGATTTTTCTGCGGTTGCGTGTTCGGAGAGTCTAAAAAATTGCGGAATATTGTTATAGATCATCAGCTTAACGCTCTCGGTCTAGTCTGTGCTCTTTCAAAGTCCAGAGCCTTATTTAGGACACTGAGCTTCCGTCGAAATCAGCTTGAAAATATATAGGCAGAAATTGGGTCCACAAAAAAAACTGGGTGTACATTCTGAGGTATATGTTAAAATTCTCCCTAAAACTAAGAGAAACAGAGAACTAGTTGATGATATTCTTGTTTAGTTTTTCACGCTGCATCTATCTATGACAGTCCGACTGATTTTCTTTCAGTTGTTGAGGAATAAAAGGCAAAACAATTCTGAAAAACTAGGTCTACAGTTAGTGCGTAATTAAAGCTTTTGTGGTCTTCCGGCCTAATTAAAAGAAGTTTACTAAAACTATTTTTAGATAGTTTTGTAGCACTTTTTACGCTCTATCTTTTACTCGTTTTGGGTTTTTAAAAAAGATGTTCCCTGTTCCCTCTAGGATCGTTTTAAACTGCGTCTACACTTTGTTTGTAAATCTGTTTTCGTCAAATAGAACCAAAACAAAGCAACCAAAACAAAACTGAGTCACATAGATGGATAGAGAATTAAATTCTGCACAAAACGTACTATTGGTCTATTTTAATTTTCTTCTTTCGTTCTCTAAAAAATCTCGTTTTCTATCGATGACTAGATCTTTTTGACTACGGATTTGCGTTGAATAGGCCTGTTTTAGGTAGAATTAAATTATAAGCAGTATCAGTACTGTTTTTTGCTCTATCCAGGTGTATGTCACAGACCTGACCCATGAGATGTGCGTTCATCTTCCACTACGTTTAAACCGAGATTAACTTTTTAAGCATAATTAAAACATGTTTATCGTCGTATTTTCTCTTATACAACCTCCGATTTTTCCACTATAGTGGATACCACTTTTGTCAATGAAGAGCCGTTATGAGACGGGAACACGTATTGAAATCTGTGCTTATTCACACGCACGCACCTTTGTCTCATTAACAATTGTGGATTTTTGTCTTAATTCAGGTACTCCCTATCACAAGATTTTTTTGCTACTTTTTATATTACAAAGCAGAAAACGGCTGAACTAATTTCTTAACAAAAAGTTACAGACTTTGAAGATTACGAACAGTTAAAATAAAAACTCTCGTAATTTGTTTTTCTCAAACTCATTCTTAGGAAAACATCATAATTGCGATAGTTGTTATCCTTTTCAGCCATCTCCCGGATCGTACTACCCCTGATCTGTACGATGCCTCTGGCAACCCATGAATAACTACTTAATAAACATCTGAGCGTTATCACCATCACATCACTCTTTTTGTCTTAAAAACGGGTTTTTATTTTGTAGAAGAACAAAAAGCTTTTTTTCTTTAATGGGCTGTCTTTATTTGACGACGAAAACGAATTATTTAGAGCATTTCGAGCAAAATTTTTTCATTCCCGTAACTCATTGTGCCTAACATTCATGGAAAGTTTCGTCAAGATCCAATGTACGATGTCGGAGATAATTTCTTAGATGGGGGGGGGGCCCTAGGGAAGCCGTCAAAATTCGCATCGGTGAATATATTCACCTGTGAATAAATTCACCGGTAATTTGATTGGAGAGAAAATTGAGAACAGAATTATTCAATATGGCTGAAAAAAAGAATATGGAACTATCGTATAACAGAATGAACATGTATTCTTTTCTGTACTGTACTTGACTTGATATTTTTTTCTTTCTATGCACACTATAGAGCGAAATATAGCAAGAAATGGAGAAAAAAGAACAAATTTTATTCGTTTATCCAAAAGAAAGATTCCTTCGCTATGAAATTCGCGTTTATTCTAGTAAAAATGGTTAAAAGGCTGCTTTTATCCATAGTCAGTATCTTCTTGAAACAAACTTTGGTGTTTTCTTCTTTCCATGCATACTATAGAGACAGATATAGCAAGAAATGAAAAGAACAAATTTTATCGTTTTATCCAAAAGAGAGATTCCCTTCACTATAAAATTAGTGTTTATTCTAGTAACTTCCCAGATTAGAAGGTTAACAAATTTGAGGGTACTCTTCTCCAGTTTTTCGACGAGTTTGTAGTACTTAACTTGTACTATATACCATGCTATTTTTTAGAAAAAGGTCTCTTTTACTTTTCAAGATATAGAGATCTCAATATCACAGACTGTAAAATGTATGGATTTCACTTTAATTTTGGAAATTGCAGAATTTGGAATGACAAACATAACTTTCTTCATCACTTT
>CAJNOQ010009291.1:0-10404 GCA_905250885.1 Didymodactylos carnosus
GTGAATAGGATAGTGTATATATTTCTAATTTAAATTGTGTACATTTTCATTTTTAATTTAATAAATAAGTATTATTCTTTGATCTTATTCTACTGATTAGAAATACATACTTGTCGACGAGTCGGGACAATTAAAAAGTTGTCGATGAATCGGGACGATACCATATATAAGGCTATGATAATTACACATGATCACTCATTTAATTCGTTTAAACATAAATATGTCGTTGTCGCTCGAGTCTCTACTTATAACCAGGAAGTTTCTTTTGAATGAATGTTCAATCTAATGATGTGTATTTGTAAGTGTAAATACACATCGTTAGATTAAGCACATATTTGGTTTATCCCACCATTATAGTTAATTTATCATTCAAAGTTTAATAAAATGACTATAACATTGTTTAAACTTGCTTAGATTATTCCCAGCATATAGTGTTTAATACAGACTTAACACGGCACATATATGGATCTTAATAATAAGTTTATAGAGTATGATTAAATTTCTTAAATACTTTCTCGTACTTGTTTGTTAATAAAGAAAAGAAGTATATTTTAAATAAAATCGGCGCACTCGGTGGAATTTTGGTAGAAAGTCTAGTCATTTTTGGGAAGGAATATCTTCAGCTCTGCGAGAGTGCAATCTGGCGTCTTCTGTTAGCTTTGTACTTATTTTTCTTGTTTTCATGCTGTTTCATGACATTTATCTGCTGTATTTTTTCTCTTCTTACTCCACTGATGGGTTTAAAACTATTTTTTCAAAAGTTGAAACATAAGAAAATTTCTAAAGACGTTGATCCGGGTATAACTCGAGTTGATAATTATAACTATTTCAATCTCAGTTTAAGCGTAGAATGATATTGTAAGCCACAGCATCGTGTGAACGTTCATGCTGTCTGGTCAAGGATAAAAATGAGCAATAATCTATCTTGTTCTATTAGTTTCTTCTCTAAACTCGAAGTGAGTTGTCAATATCGTATGCATCTAAATCAGTATTTAATGAATTAAAAACAAAATTGACCAAATTTATTGTTAAATTCTCGTTTTTTTCTTCATCAAACTCAATAAATCTTAAATAAAATCTGCGACTATTCTTGATCTTCTATCCTAACTCGTAACTCCTCAATACATACTGATAAAGCATCTAGTTTATTTTAAATGACTTCCAGTCGTTGAAGATGAGTAGCTAGTTTGTTATACACGATATCGCAAATTTTGTTCGCATTAGGCACTTGATCACTAACCGAAAACCTTGAGAATATTAGCTGGCACCACTTAATAATTTTCCAGCATCGATACAAATAAAGTTCTTATTTGGTAAGTGTGAAACTATTAGATGATGAACGAATCAATCTACCTGTTTGCTCTTGAACCCTGTTTTAGAAACAAATGATTACTTAAGCATTAAAAATTATATACAAACATTAAGCTATATAGCTGTGAGATATATACAGTAGGAGCTTTGCATGCGCAGAAGTTTTGGCACTAAAAACAAATTTGCTTCAACAGACAAACAGTTTTTGATTTCTTCCATTTTACAACCCTATTATGTGACGCAAAGAAAATAAAAATTTCATAAAATAAGAATGGAACAAATTAGGAGAAGTACGATCAACTGGAGTTATCACTATCAACTTAGGTTGATAGTTATAACTCGGATTGATAGTTATAACTCCGGTTGATAGTGTTATAACTATCAACTTAGGTTGATAGTTATAACTCGGATTGATAGTTATAACTCCGGTTGATAGTGTTATAACTATCAACTTGGGTTGATAGTTATAACTATTTGAAAGTTTTGACCAAAATTTAAATTAGTCATAACTAGTTATAACTCCAACAAGTTATAACTTAGGCTGTTTTAAACCCATCAGTGTCTCACTCACTCATGTATTATTGTTTTCGCTCATTTTGGTATCTAGAATAAATTTTCGATTCAACTTTTTTTACACAGTTTTCTCAAATCGCTTGTTAAAAGGGTCAAATGAGGCTATGTGAACGGCTGAAGAGAGTACGATAGTTTATTGTTTTCTGATAAAATGTTCGCTTTCTGATGAATCTTGTCTTCTGACTGCTTGATCATGTGATAAACACTCCTTTAGCATGAACAGTTGTTCTGTTAATAGTCCTACAAAGTGTATTTACTTTTCTTTTAGATCTATCATCTCAAAGAAGATCATGCGTTTGTTTTTTCATCGTAATGAAAACGGTATGAGAGTAACTTTTTGACTGAGCATGAACCAGCCAGTGTTTCTTTCATTATTTGTGAGTAGTATCCAAATGTTAGGCTGATGCTTCAATTAGAAAATGAAGCGTTTTGGAAACATTTCGGTTTTTAACTTATGGAACCAGAAAGGGGAAACCACTATACTATCTCGGGTTGATTTAGAGTTAGAGAGGGGGTAAGGTTGGATGAAGGAATATTGAAATACTTCCTATTTTTATTTTAGCATTAAGAACATCCCTAATCTGGCTGGCATATAATTCAATCACAAGTTGTTTTTATTTTACGTTTGCATTATGTTCTTTTTTATTTACTTTACAAATTGCACACAATAACGCACTCCTTAATGGTAAAACGCACTCTTGGTCATCGCATTACAAACTAGGTAAGCACCAGTACCGGTACCAGTAAAAGTGCTCTACAAAAGTTTAAGACCTTTTTTGTTTTTGCAATAACTCAACTTCCTCGATAGATACAGACTCCGTTCTTTCGCCAAAAGAAAGCCTACGTTGAGTACTATAAACCCTGAGAAAATGGTTAAGTTCCGGCTTAATTTGACTGAGCTAAAGCAAAAATACGGTGTTTTACACAATTGGAAAATCTTACTTCCTGAGTATTTCACGGTTCCTAACTAAGAGAATTACGCGAAAAAAATTCGAAAACACATTATTCGATAGAAAAGTTTACGGGCTATCCGTTGCTGATCAAACTTTCAGCTTTTGAGAATGTCTTCACCGCCAAAATCTTGTTTTAGTTAGAGCGGAGAAATCGAGGTTAATCCATTTTTTGGACTAGCTGGGTTTATAGTGGGGTTTCTAGTACTCAACGTAGGCTTTCTTTTGGCGAAAGAACGGAGTCTGTATCTATCGAGGAAGTTGAGTTATTGCAAAAACAAAAAAGGTCTTAAACTTTTGTGGAGCACTTTTACTGGTACCGGTACTGGTGCATACCTATTACAAACTGTCCAAACCTGGAATTACAACAAAGTAAAGAAGCAAATAATATGAAAAAGAACATTGTCTTAGCAAAACGACATTTAGATTGTTAAACAAATATTTGTGCACATTTTTTATATATCTGTAGTAATCAAAACACTGTGTAATTGTTAACTTGACCGTTTCTCAAACAGATATCTGTTTTTTATTAACATTTTGTTTTTCAATTTGCAATGTGAAGTGATCATTTGTCTTTCGGTGTTTCAGATCGGTGATTAATTCCATTTTGAATAAAATTTACACCAATCATTCCAATTCTTACTCATTATATATATTTGTATATCACTTTACACTTCACTCGGTGAAGCTTGTTTGAGTGAAATACTTTCTAGCATTACTTGCACCGGTAATTACAAACTGTAGTATTGTCGTATTAAATTGCTTCAGCCTGCTGAGTCTTCACTCTTCACTTTTATGTAATCCGGAATATCTAAAACTCTGAAAATGGCTTTGTCTCAATCGATGTAAAAAAATTATTGTTCTGCGGGTTTATAAAGTGATTTTGTGAAAAGACTTAACTAAGTACTAATTAAAAAACGAATACATACAGGTAAAATTCGGAGTAGTCATTAAGAACAAAATCGAGTTTTTCAGATAATTTATGAACGATCTTCATGGGCTTTTCGTGTTCAACGCTGATAGAAAAGCATGACTACTTCAGCTATATGACTAATCATCTTCGAGCTGATTGTCGACTAACATCAGAATACAATTAAAACAGTAACAGCTAACTCATATCACAAGGTTATCACATACAATATAGAGATAGAAAATATAAACTGTAATGATTACACCCAATGTAATGGAAATCAACGCTATAGTTTATTCATTAATGAAGTATAATTTCTTTCAAAACAAATAAAAATTTCGGCATGTAGAAACTTATTAATATTACAGAAATTGAACGTTTATCTCCATTCTGAAAGTTCAGCATTCGGAAAGAACAGTTTTATTCTACTATTGTTTAAGACATTGTATTCGAATGAACGTCTACGAATACAGACACGTGTAATACGATCTAATATTGATTGTAATTGTTGAAAAGAAGAATCTTGTGAGTTTTTTAGTACATCTAATAGTAAACGCTGTGGTATGCTTAACATTAGACCTTCGGTGTCATTAACAATAGTCGTTTGAAATGTTGAAAATCTAATTGATCGGGAAAAAATCTCACGCAGATTACGTTTTCTATAATCAATCCCTTATTCAGCAAATTATCACTTAAACAACGAATAGGAACCACAATAAATATTAGGTCCACTGCTCTTGGAAATGACTTTTGAATAATCTGGAAAAATTCTGATGTATATGGAACTTTACTATCATGTAAAGTAATCTGTTTCGCTTTGTTTTGTTTATTGTATAGCAAAATATTATCGTTCACATTTGATCAATAGTTAACGAGATCATTTGTAACATAAGTGAAGTCGTGAAACACATAAGGCAATGAAAATACACAATAATATTGATTACGTAGTGATTGATTAAAACATAAAATCGAATGATTATTATTGATCCAATACGACGATTTATATGTTTTGATATAATCATCAATGTTCAGTGTGTTATCAACAACTGGAGTACGAATACAAAAATGAAATACTTACAATTTTGTTAGTCTTGATAATAAATTTTTTTCTAAACGTCCACCATCAATAAATTGGTCAATATATAAATTCAGTGATACGTATTCTAGATGAGAACAACAGTGAGATAATAACAATTCTAAATAATCATAATTAGCAGTAAAAATAGCGTAGAATTCAAAATGTTTTAATTTTAACAATGTCGGCGAAAGATTTTTATCATAATTAAATTCGATATCATTTTGTTCTTGTGGTTGTGGCTTTCAATTACATTTAACATGCGGTATATCAATATTTATAGATTCGATTGAAGGTAAATTATTTAACAGAACATATACATTATCGAAAAAACATAATCTTATTCTTAACTTTCTAAGAGAAAAACATGGTTGAATGATATGAAGATCGATGGGTATGTGAACATTGGAAAAAAATAATATTTGTACTTGACAATCAGATTGAAACAGATTTGAGCATAACTCATTTGATATAATTTTATGATCTTCTATGTGATCAAAATAAATTTTTAAATTTAATAAGTGTTTAAACAGTTTTAAATATGATAAATATTTACCATCATTTTTAACGTTTGTTATAAAAACAGATTCAAGGTTCGGATATATTTTTGAGTATGATAATAATGGAAAAACAGTGTCAATATATTTATCATCAACTTTAATTGGTTTAATATAATGTGGAATGTTTGGTAAAATCGTTTGACAATATTTATTCAACGCACATTCATCAACATTGGATAAATCTATTTCACATAAAAAAGGGTAAATAAGATTATTAAAACGATCATTTAAATTGAAAAATGAATAAATAATATCAATAGATTTCAAATAGAGAAAAATAAAAGTCATACAATTCATTTGGTAGATTTGATTCTAACCTTGACACGTCCTAGAAGAAGACTATCATTATATGATAGATTAAAAGTAATTTCTCTTCAAGAAATCAGGAAAACGACTTTTAGACACATCGCAACGCACCCTGAAATGCTTCTAGAAGTAGATCATGTTGACAAATAATCCCAAACAAATCTTCGTCAAATCCATTCTTGTACAGTTGGTAGATGCCGCTAAAATTGACCTTTTAATCTTGTTTTTAGAAATAGAATATTCAGAAAAAGTGATGAAATAATCCAATCGAATAGAATCCACAAGCCTTTATCAAAAAATATTTTATACACTAGTGAAATCATTCAGTTTATAGAACTCATTATATACATTTACAACAAAACAATTAGAAGGCACATTTGACTTTCGATCCTTTTTCTGAGTAAACAATTCTTTGACTTTCGTTATACAAAAACGTATCTGATTCTTTATTCATCTGTTTCTACCATCTATGAAGTCACAACCTGTACGAATTTTGTTCTTGTTCTGAAATTCAACTGTCCTTCCAATTTCATAAATGCCTTTTTTTAAACAAATTTTCTTCCACACAATTTTTCTACATCATATTTAATCCAATTAGGGCCAGAAACTCAGTTGGTCAATGGTCAACGGTTGAAGTCTTACTAAGATGCTGGGGATCTCAGTCGTATAGTTGCACAATACAGAGCATGATAGGTCTTAGTTTTATTCCTTCATTTAAGGAAGTGGTCTGGCATGTAGTTCTAGAAATTCAACTGAACTGATGTTTTTTTGGTAATTTTTTCATCTAACTACTAAAACTACTTATTACGCTACTATTCTAATTTAGAATCTTTCATATTGCCAGTTCAAAGCTATACTTTCAAAAAAATATAAGTCTATAGTGCCGCGTCTCAATCAACTTTTTCTAGTTTTAATGGACCACATGAATTCCCGATTCAAATATTACTTATCATGTTTCATAACTGATGTATTGAAAAAGGATCAGAAACTATGGACATTGTCTATTTCTTTAACTATCAATCATTGTGAGACAATTTATAACTGTTAACAACCATTTAGAAAACACTCTGTATAGTGTTCATATCACTTTCAAACACATCAGAACACACTCTGAAATGCTTCTTTTGCCATCAATCTTAGATTTTTCAAACAGACGTAATAAATATCAATTAGTTTTATTTGGACCAGAGATTTTCATATGTACCATCGATGATGAAAATAGAAATCAGGAAAAGACTAAAGTGTATAAATTCACCCTTTTAAATAGTAAAAGGACGAAAAAGGTCGTCCGGCGTATTTTCTTTCATTCGATTTCTGTTTCCACACTATCTTAAGCTTTTCTATTGATTTGTATTATCGATTGGGCCCTATTTTTCCCTAAACTTTACGTTTGACAGTCCGTGGCGTATCGTCTCCACATTTTGACAGGAAACGAGAAATTTTTAACCTTCGACAGAAGCGCGAAGAGATGTAAAATGTAATCGAATTTTACTCTATTGTCCACTGGGAAAAGAATGAAAAAGCTGTCAGTTATATTCATATTTGTTCACCATGTTTATCCTAAAAGCTCATGATGAACAGACGAGTATCTCAGATTTGTCTCTAATAAAACTGCATGATAAACTTCGCCTATATTACATGAATATCAATAGAATGAGAAAAAATATTAAAAAGAAAGCGGTTGATGATAATTAGTCATGACGAACAACTCTTTCTTCGTTCTTATAGATGATAGAGGAAAGTTCGACGATATTTTACATCTCTTTGCTCCTCCATCAAGGAATGAAAATTTTCCATTGCCAGTTAGTTATGATTGAAGGAATTTTGAATTCTTCGCGTAAAAACAGGTTATCGCTGGATCTTCGGTCTATTGAAATCAGACAGGAGAAATATTTCGAATAGCAGATCGAGTAGACTAAAAGCATGTGGTTTTGTTCCTGCTATACAAAAAATACCAGGTGTTTGTGTTACACTTTTCCAAAAGACTGATACAACGAAGTGTAAAAGATCTCAAGTATAGTGAAATGTTCTTATTAAGCCTTTTCAAAAGCATTATCAAATTGATCTTTAGAGGACATAACAAATGATACACAATTTCCCTTCCCCCTGTTGTCAGTAAAATCGTCGAGTCTTACTTAACCGAATACAAACAGTGCTCAATCAAGGACTGCTCCAGACACAAGCTGGCTTCAGAGCGAATCGGTCGACGATTGACCAAACCTTAACGATCCAGATGGCGATGGAAAAGCGAAAGGAGTACAACAAACCGATGTACATGGTGTTTATAGACATTACCAAAGCCTATGACTCGGTTAATCGAGCTTTGCTTTGGAAGGTCTTCGAGCACTATGGTCTGACTGAGAAGGTTGTTCGGCTGCTGTAGGTGACTTACAAAATCTCGAAGGCGCAAGTCCGAATTGAAGGAGAGAAGTCTGAGGCTTTCGACATCGAAACCGGCGTGATACAAGGCGACATACCATCCCCAGGTCTGCTTAACATATTGTTCGACTTCATCATCATGAAAGTTCTTCAGAAAGTCGGCGTCAGCGGAGTCAAATTCTGCTACGGGAGTAATGACTTCTTTCACCTCTCCGGGGAGGCATTTGACATTTTCGAGCTGCTGGAACTCATGTATGCGGACGACCTCAGTGCAGCACTCGAATCCCTCGCAGATTTCGAAAAGTTCATATTGAGCTTCGAAAAGATTACTCAGCAGTATGGATTAACAATGAGTGTCAAGAAGACATGCGTCATGTCCCTGCGACAGTTTGAAACAGACGCCAAGAACAAGCTGCAACGAAACAAGGAAGTTGAACAACCTGACATCGCCACACTCATCCGTGGTCAGAAGATCGAAACAGTCGACTGGTTCACCTACCTCGGCTGTATCCTGTCGAGGGACCAGAGATCCAACAAGGAACTAAAGGCGATTGACAAAAGCTACATCAGCTTTCAACATGTTGCGGGGAGTCATCTGGTACAGGAAGACAATCTCTATCGAGACAAAACTCAGAATTTTCCGGGCATGCATATTCCCAGTTCTTCTGTATGGAAGTGAAATATGGACGCTTACGGCTACACAAGAGAGTGGAGCCCGCACGTTCCACATGAGCTACCTACGAACAATCCTTGGCCTGAATCTTGGAGATCGTGTGCCAAATGCAACAATCCTTCAGCTATCTGGTCAACCAGCCATAGAAGATCTAATACGCTGTAACAGATTGAAGTGGTTCGGCCACGTAAATAGACTAGAAACAGAAGATGTGGTTTCCTCACTGGTGAAGAAGACGATGTATTCCTACTTTGCCGGCGAAAAACGATCAGGAAATCCAAGCATAACGAAGAGGTGGGAAACCAACGTCATTGAAGATATGGACTTTCTCGGGATCGCTAACTGGAGGCGAGCCACTCAACAGAACCAGCTGGCCGAAATTTATCAACAGACGAGTTATTGCGCAACCAGTTCACGGAAAAGCCAAGAGATCGTCCACGAGTTCAAGATCGCAGCCGAAAATCGGAGAGCGGAAGAGGCAGCCGATCCGAGAGGTCACGGAAGTCCTGGTGAAAGACGCAGATGGGCTATACACCTGTCCCGAATGCCAACAATTGTTCAACCCACAAGGCATCACCAGACACGCTCAATCTTGTGCATCGGCCTGCTGCAAGAAGAAAAGAATCATTATGGCTACCGCAAACGCCAAGTGGAAACAACTTGGAGCGAGTGTAAAACAATAACAAAGCATATTACTGTGATGGGCAGGATTTTCGAATACATTTTATCATTTCACTCGAAACTATTGAGTATTCTGCTATTAAAAGCGTTATGAGATTCAATGGAAAGAACACATATATAAATATATCACTCGTGCAACCATATCTCTGTTGTATATTCTTTCTCTCTTATTCACATCTTTAGATCCATAAAAGATTCTATTCAAGTTGTAGTAGTGAAAATGAAAGTGTATAAACATTTGTCAACGTTGGGTAACATATCATTTTGGTCATACCAGTGTGTCGCCCTGTCTATTTCAGGTTGAATCAGATCTTGAATAACAGAAATGTTTTCCAACTTTTTGAACAATAAAATCATGAAGACCGATGGCCGACAATTCTGATATACCGAACACTATTATATGCGACTGACTTATGAAACAAATGATACGATAGACAGTTTAAGATATAAAGATAGATACATAAAGTTCCTTTTCGTTCATCTACATTGCTAGAAAATCGATAAAGCCTACGTAAGAGTATCACGAAATTGTCGGTCATTGGCCTCTATTATGTTAAAAATTCAAGCTGCCTGATTTGAGTAGAATATTTTATGGATTTAAAGATGTGAATAGGAGAGAAAGAATATACAGTACAGCAATGTAATAGTACAAGTAATATTGGCGTTATTAAATTGATTAGTTGTGTAATATGTGAAAAAACTTAAAAAAACAGAAATTTACATATCAAAAATCAGAAATATTTTCTTTTGTATTCTGATTAGGATGAAACATCGTCAGTAATATTCACTTTCTCAATTGCACGTGCATTCATGCGGAAGGCTTAAAATACGACTAAACCGAAATAAATCATCATAAATCATTTGCGAAAATTATTCTCATGGAAATAATGTTTTGATTTAATAAAATTTCTATTAAAATGGTTGTAGGAGTGATATATATATATGTGTTCTTTCCATTGAATCTCATAACGCTTTTATTAGCAGAA
>CAJNOQ010009292.1:0-10403 GCA_905250885.1 Didymodactylos carnosus
CCCCAAGGAGTAGCATAACTTTTCTTCATTGAAATATATAGAACTCGACGCGCTCTTCCATTTGATACCAAGTTCAAGGTCCTGCGTTAGGTAATGTGGTCCGCAGACGTTCGACAAGTTCGGCGAAAGCGCCCGAAAATGCATTCTTCCGATACGAGGATAAAATGGATATAACCTTTTTTCTAACAAGGTTAGAGACTTGCGGTTTTCATCATTCGGTTCAGCTTGCCGAGGTCTATAATATGAGATAGTTCTCGTCATTGACGTCAAAGGTCCATGGAAATGGTGGTAGGTTTTATATGGACTGAGTCTATCCGTCGACGCCGAAATTTTACTAAAAATTCAACATCTCGCGTTTCTCTTGGATTCTCTGAAATTTTCGTGTCTCTAAGTCAGCCGTTAGAAAATAACACACTCAAGATTAAACGATAATTGATCCTAATTCACTACTAAAAGTAGTAGTAGTAGACGAACTGTAGTAGTCGATCAATATAAGCAACATTTTCATCTGTACCCTAGTGTGGATACTAAACGATTAATTAACTAATTTTAGTATTCATCGTTAGTAATGCAAGATTATTCCCGGTCTAAGAATTTCTTTTCTTCTCACAAGTTCGTCTATCCGATTATCCTTTTTAAAACGCAATTCTAGTTTCGTTTTTAAACCTTGTTTCGCATTCAATTGGTTTTCATCATATGAATAGTTGTTAGTATAGACGTAGTAACACAAATCTTGATAAATATTTTACTTACAAATTGTTCGATGAAATCCTTCATTTGAGAGAAAGACGGCTGACCATTAGTACTGTTCAACAAGTAGATTTTAAACGCAGTTTCACCTGAAGTTAATAAAAGTGACTATAACTATTAAGCTGACAAAAATATTTATTTTAACAATTGCAGTGAATTCTATTTGTCTTCATACGATAGGGACAACTGTTCTATCTCTAACAGTTACGGGACATCAAAGGACATGGGTGATTAAGGTATTCTGCACCTACACCACGTGATTTCAGAAAAATCGGAATTAAAAAATTTTTCGAAAGTCCTGGAGTCAACAGTATTAAAATTTCGAGAAACTAACGAGACAACTGCCACAACTGATTCCTCGTTTTTGACGTCATCTTTTGACCGTAAGTAGATCTTGATGAGACTAAGAATACCTAAAACCGTTTGTGCTGATGGTCCTTCATTTTCGAGATATGATCGACAGTGTTACAAACAGACGATCTTTTCAATTATTGAAAATTTGTTTTTTTTGTCATCCTAATGACTTAGGCGGTGGAATTTTTCATACAGCTAGCTCCTTCAAAATGAGTCTCTACGTATCCACTAGCATATCAAGAATATTGAGCTTACTTAGTCGCATCAAAGTTTACTTATGGCCAAGCGATGGAGTGGAAAGCGAGGAATCAGTTGGGGCAGTTCTCTCGTAAGTCGATGTTTCTAGGAGATGTTTTTAGTAATCTCCTGACACGTTTCGGATAGGAAAAAATCGAAAATATTGGAAGATATTCTAACTTAACCACATGTCCTTTCAGGTTTTGCTCATTTCTAACGAAAATAGGAGTGCTCAGTTCCGTTTTCTTCATTTCTTTCAATGATTTACAAGCCAATCGATGGTTTGCTAGTGAAAACCCTAAAAGGATTTGGACTGTTATTGCTGAAAACACAGAAAAATTAATAATTTTATAATTTTCTCCAATGGCGGAGTTATGAGCACAAATATGTTTTTACGGGTCTTCTATATGTCTATAACATTAGCAAAACGTTTCAGCATTTCAGGTCGTTTTGTATCCGAGTTATGAAACTTTTAAGTTTTCCAACGGTTTTCCCTTAGATATGCTAACTGCGAAGGGGCTATAAAAGCGTTAATTCTTCATCAAAGCTCTTGAAACTTTCGGAACTGAAGTGGTTTTGAAGTCTTATATCAATTAGAAAAACAAAAAAATCGGCTTCAAGCTGATCATCGATTATAGAGTCTACACAGACCTTCTTAAAAACGGGAGCTACAAAACACCAAAACCCTACAATTCTGATTATTTCAACATGTGCACCAGCCGAAACCTTCTCGATTCTGGAAGTTTCAATAGTTTTTGTAAAAAGTTAACGGCTTTATAACCCTTTCATTGTTAGCTTTGGAAAACGTAAAGTTCCATAACTCGGATACAAAAGGACCTGAAAAGCTGAAACGTTTTGCCGACATTAGAGACATATAGAAAACCTATAAAAAAATAATTTGAGCTTATAACTCCGTCATTGGAGGAAGTTATAAAATTATTAGTTTTTCTGTATTTCCTGTGAAAAAACATAAAAAGATCTATAACTTTTGAGAGAAGTAATAACAGCCCAAATCCTTTTAGGATTTTTACTAGCAAACTGTCCTGTATCCATCGACTTATAAATCATTGAAATCGGAGTTGGGCACCTGAAGATTCCCTTGTGAGTACCTTAGGGAAGTTAGTCGCAGTAAACTATAATTAGCACATTTTTTTATAATTCACTTCAATGCTAGCACTTTGAAAAAAATCGAGAACGTAAATGCGAAATTAATATAAAAGAGGGTGTAAAAGTTTCTACTTCCCTGCTTAGTGATGATACATTTAGTACGATAAAAGAGGTTCATATTTTACGCTGCTCATACCTGCAACAGGAATACATTTTTTTTCCAAGTCGTTGTAAACCTTTATTGGACTCGCTATACATGAGCATGTTGTCTTATACGACTGTGGTTCGGTATAAGTATACATATTTAATGCATCAGGACATTCGCATATCCCATTTGATGTACAATTTGAAGGCAGATCACATTGACCTTGACAAAGTCTACTATAATCAATTGGTATACATGTTAGATTCGTATTGAACACATCAGCATATCTTCTCTGGTAATCCCCTTCAATTCAAAATAAACGAAAAAAATGAACGGATGAATCACTGTAAAGAAAGCGTTCTTAGGCCATGTTCAGACTACTAATCTCAATAACTTTACTTAATTTCCACTAAAGTTATGTTTTCGTAGTTACTTGACGTTTTACCTACCAGTCTGAACTGAACTGAACTGAAATTTATTTCATCAAACACATGAAACCCAGAAAAAAAAGTTAAAATAAAACACACGGCTGAAGGGAAAGTAGCAAAAGTCAAGAACTGCGATAATTATAAGGCTACCACCATTGTATGAGTAGAAAAAAAGAAACAGTCATACTCGTTAACTTTTATAGTCTGAACATGATTTTAATTGTAAAAAAAACAATATCCCAAACAACTTTTTGCTCGCCGATTAGCCTATATGACCAAGCAAATTTTGACTATCTTGTGCCTGGATACAAGATTCAAACGAAGCGCTCTATTCGCACGGCCCGACCTTATATTTCAATGATTTTACATCTGGAAATATGTTAAATATTAAGGTCTGCTAAATAATCAATTTAAAGAAAATGTTTGAGTTTTAAAAATGACGTGTCGCCGACTTCTTTATGAACTTTTCTCACCACGGTGTAGCACAATCAATGTGAAAAAACATTGCGCACATACGGCATTACACATACAAACCGCATATAGTGTTACCTACCGTATGGTGCATAATTGGTGTTGCATCGACATTCATGTGTTCCTGGAGTATTTTCACAACTTGTGAAATTATAGTCCTTACAGACTAAAGGATCAAGACATTCGTTAATGTCTTTACAAGTTGAATTCGTTTGATTTGCGATCTATGAATTAAACAAGGTAAAATGAATAAATTCGCCATCTATGGTATCGTCTTCAAAACGAGTTAGTACCGCTAGCTCATAACCATCATTGCAAACACACAAATAACTGCCATTTGTGTTGACACAATGAGATATAGTGATCGGACAGTTTGCCTGTTCCAAGATGCATTCGTTGATATCTTAACAAAAATTTTGTTTCATTTGGATTTAATAATGACAATTTTGTGGGAAGCAAACGAAGATATTACCGTAACAATAGCCATCACTTGCATTTACTTGATATCCTGCACGGCATACGCATGTATAAGCATATGAAGGATCAGGTGAATAGGCAATGCATTCTTCAGTCACATCATTACAAATATTCGTTGAGCTACTGTCTAAAATCATGAGGGAAGACTCAATGCAGATGACAATTTAGATTAATTTTCGTCTATTTCTAACGCTTTCGTACAAATTTTATATATGGATAATGCGTATTATTACAGCAAGTGATAAATTTTTTCTCTACTGTTCTATTACTGTTTGTTCGAAAAAGCAACATACGTGGCTTCTTTTGGAATAATTGTCAACTGACGGCAGTAATTGACGGTTTCAAGAGTCCTCTAGAAAAACATTGTCGATCTCTAGAACTTCAGGATAAAACATACCTGTTCGAATAAGAAGTTTTTTATTTTCAGTGAAGATAGTCAAAAATGGATTATTTCGCCTACTCGAGGGTGTGACTAGACTTTGGAGAAACCTAGTTGACTACAGTTAACTTTTCATACTGATTTTGAATCCGATGTTCATTTTCAGCTGCTAAGTGTTGCGTAAGACGAAAGACGATATGATAAGACTGTGGCTCGATAGCTCAGGTTGTTAGAACGTTGACACAGAATGTCATGGTCCTGGATTCGAGTCCCAGTCGAATCATATTTTCTTTCGTTCAATTGTACCATCATTCCCAAAATGAGAAAAATATAAGATGTAGCACTAGGTATTTCAATCATGGATCTCTGAACATCCGGTCTCTGGTGTCTCTTCTTAAAATCTGAGTTGAGGAGATTTTACTTGGTCCGGATTGTAGAGCATGTCGATTATCTAAAGGAAAAAATTTTGAAACTAAGTGGAAAAGATGTTTTGATTGAAGTATGAGGTTTATTCGAATCAAAATACAGGACCTTGTCATAGGACTGTTAGTAAAGCTTTCGTACTTTACAGAGAACCTATTTGTTAGGTTAAAAAGTTTTTCTTTAGATAATTTGACATGCTCTGCACTCTGGACCAAGTAAAATGTCGCCAACTCAGATTTTAAGAAGGGAACCTATGTTTCCATTCATTTTTCGAATTCTGAAATGTTCTGGCTGGTATACCAAATTGACAGAAATTAAAGTAGTCGGAAAATTCTTATTTTAAAGAAGACACGCAGGACTATCCATGCGTACGAAAAAGCAAACATTTTGTTTTCTAAATTTTTGAAAATCGAGGTTGTTTTAATATTATTAGTAATTTACTCGCTTACCACAAAAGTATTTTAGTGTTTGACATTGAGAACCAGTATAATTACTGTTACATATACAACTATTATTTACATTTGTTGCGCTAATATTACAAACACCATTAGATAAACATTCACACGTCATATTGCATTTATAACCGTAAGTTGTGCTAGGACATTCTATAAAAAGACTGGTTTTTGAAACCAACTGTCCATAAAAACTGTGACTTATTTCATACGTATACAACTTCTTCCATCGTCTGAGATATCATATCCAGGTATTCGTCCACAATTACAAAAGTAAGATTGATTTCCATCTAATGGATTGATTTCACAAAAACCCGGACAGCTAATGCTGCACCAATCTTTACGAGAAAATGGCTTAGTATTAATAATAATTAATAGTTATGGTACTCACTATTAAGTTCGCATGTACGTGTAACATTATTGAATACTTTACCACCCAAACAATATGTCTCGTTTCCAAACTGACAAAAGGTACCGTTGCTGCATAATGATGGATCTTGTGCTAAATTGTACAAAATTTCGTTCGGTTACAATTGAATTAGAAAATGTTTTGAAAACTTACGTAAGCACACTCCACTAATATTATTAAAATAAGGTGAATAACAATCGCATGAGTAGTTCCCTGATGTTGTTTCAATACATATTGTACCATTATATGGACAACGGATGGGCCACGTACCATCCGCGTTCGGTTCTGTACATTGATGTATACCTATGCATCATCAAAGCAGCGAAAGTGAATGTAATTATTATCGACTTTATTATCATTTATCCAACATACTTTCACATGAACGATTTACTAAATGATAGCCTGCAAAACACTGACAGGTATAAGAACCATACAAATTAATACAATCTCCATTTGTGCATACATTTGTCGTAAGACACTCGTCTATATCTGTGAAACAATAGACATACATCATTTTTATTGCTATTAATTTTATGTGTTACATTTTAACTTACCACTGCAAGTATAATTGTCGAGTGATTCAAAACCATCAAGACAATATCCATAACAAACGTATGGTTGTGATGCATTTTGTGATATACCACAACTTGTATCATTTTGAAAATTCTGTTTGCATACTCCTGATACATTACAAGGGTTAAATAGTACATCACAATATCTGCCTATAATAGAATTATTTAATTGCTTTTTATACGAAATTTTTTCCATTCAAACTTATATTTACCTGTATAATTTGCGCTACAACTACAATTTGCTATTTGATAATGTGGTCCAAGAGTGACAGTATGATCCCAATCGCATGATGTGATAAAATCATTACAAAGACACATATTTATGTCCAATGTTTGAACAACGGTCTGAGTACCATTATAATATACGTCAACGCTAAAAGTGTCAATTTAAGATAATGAACTGATACGAAAAAGAGTTCTCAAAATAACTTACGTTACATTCATTTCCTCCGTAAAATTAACTGCTGATATCACAATAGTATATGTGCTTATATTATTCGCACTGATTAATGCATTGAATGTTTGATTGACAGGTAGAAGAAGATAGGTGACATTGTTTATCAATTCAGGTCTCGTGATAGTAATGTTAAATGCATAAGATGAATTTAAGCTTTTCGAAGGTATATAAGTTTGAATTAGAGATGGAACAATTATTTTCGGCGGATCTTGTGCTATAGTGTATATAAAGAACATGCGATATGATTCAGTACATAAAAAACAAATTTATTTACCTAATATAACTATTGCACTTTTATAAGTCTCAACAGCCGTTTGTAGTGCTTTGCTGGTAAAATAGTTCAAACTAATCACATAATCGTGAACACACAGCTGCTGATTAGAACATTGACTATATACTGTTGATGGATTCAAGTTTAAATCAAAACTTTGTGTAATATTTGTGGTATTTGTGTTGTTAAACCAACTGAGAAAGTTATAGTAATAAATAACTTTAGCGCTAGGTGCAGAATTTATCGTTGCCCCTAAATAATAAGATAATATACTGCATAACATCACATTTGAGATGGTAGAATATAACACATTTAAAAACTTACATGATACGCATGCATCGTATACTTGTGAATCATTTGCAAGATTAAAAACTGTTACGTTTGTTACTCTGTTTACTAAATCGTTTGTTGCATTGTCATCAAAATTACCAGCCAAACCTTCTATCGAATTTTTGAACTTATCTGGTAGTGATAATGTACAAGTGACAATTTGTATAACGGTTATACATTTCAGAGCTAGCCCTAAGATTGGCGTAATGTTGTCATATAAAGAAGACGAATCCAAAAATGTACTAACCTGACCATAATGAAATTGTTAATTCTGGCAATGTGATATTTGTACCTTCATAGATTTGCGTGTAATTTCTTTGAACAATCGAAAACGGTCTTTCACTATCAGTAACAGTGTAAGAATATGAAATATCACTTGCAGGCAGAGTAATGTTTGTATAGTTTGAAACAGTCAGAACTAGAAAATTTCGGAATACATCTCTTTATAGACATTCTGGGTAGGCCTGTGACAGTTCATAGTTCCTTGTACTGCAGTTTCTCGATAACGCGAACTGCTTTTCAGTTCGTGCTCAATGAACGAAAACAGTTTTACAGTTTCCGTTCTGAACTAGGAACGGTTCGACAGCTCACATTTCTAGAAACTAGGAACGGTTCACCAGGTCCAGCTCCTTAGGACGGGAACTACAGTTCTTTTTGAACTGGAAGCTATACTCAGTGTTCTTTAGTGATTTGTTGATATATTATGTATTCCATTTCGCAAACATAAGATTTTGAAAGAGTGAGCACTGAAAAGAGCTATGCTCAGAGAGACTTCCAGATTAGATGGAACACTTCGCTGATTGAATGTAGTTCGTTACTTCTTAAGATCTTGATCTACTGCTAAAGTTCAAGAACGCATGGTGGAGAAGGTCAGCTCCTGGTGTGATGTGGTAGTTTTTGTCTGCTACCAGTGTAACATTTTTATATTCTTCTGTCTCTAACTATTTTACTTAGTATTCAAGCCTTTGAACGTCCAGTACTTTTCTTTTTCTTCTTTTCTGTTATCCCATTTTCTTACGCATATGTCATAAACATTGGTTGCAAAGACCAGAAAATAAAAATGAAAAATAAAGAGTAAAGAATATCGACATGAAAGATCAATAGACCATCTACATTAAATTGACTATCACTAACTTCAGCAACAACGAGAATGTCTATGTTTTTGAAAGACAAAGTATGAATGTTGGTTTATTGTTAGTATCTCTGTGAAAGTTTACTCAGAAACAAGCACGTAAAGGAACGACATCAAATAAACCGTCGTATTCATATTGAACCGTAAAATGCACTAACATGTTCAAGGAGATAGAACGCTAGCAGATTAGAAAAAGAAGCTCAAATATATCATACAGTTTCCAGTTTAAAAAGAACTGTAGTACCCGTTCGAAGGAACTGGAACTGATGAATCGTTCCTTGTTTCTAGAAACGTGAACTGCTGAACCGTTCCTAGTTCAGAACGGAAACTGCAAACCGTTCCCGTTGAACGGGAACCACGAACTGTCACAGGCCTAATTCTGGGTTTCAAAAAAATGGTACTTACTGAATCTACTGTCATTTGCAGTCGATATTTGGAATTCTACTCCAACAGCACTCAGAATGAAACGTGTGAAAATGGATGCATAACCTTGCGTTTGCACATAGGGCAATGCTGGCTGTTCTGCTTCCGCTTCTACCCAGATAGTAAACAAATCGTCAGGATATAAGTAAATATTATCAGTATCCGACTCCTCTAATTCGTCATTCGATTGTGCAGTATTGTTTGCCACAGATGATGTACGTGCAAAAATGTATCTTCCAACAACATGGCATGTATACAGACTTCCATCGATCGTATAGATGTGTGGATCACCACCATACCATACTGAAACAAAACATGCAAGATTAAAATTAATTTTATGATTATTATTCACATGATATTTACCTATTCTGGGTGGTCGATACCCGTCACAACTACTAGGTGGACGTATCTGATAATAAAGTTTACACGTATTCCAATCAATAATATTATTGGTTGGTACACAACATGCATCACTAAAACAGTAAAACTAGAATCAGCCTATGAATAGATGTCTCAGAATGAGATGGTCTTTTACCGTTCTGGTATTCGTCTATCATGGGCATTAAGTTGATATATGAGTGATGGATATCGCAAAACTGAACCAGAAAATGGACCTGATATTATGATAGTACTAGTTTTCCAATTGTAGCAACAAGTCTAGTGATATATAACTTTATTGTTTACAGAACTATGAAATTCATTTCATTTGACACAAGTACCTGTGATTGTAATAGTTTGTATGTTTTTCTACCCGTTTTTACACGCATTTGATTTCGAGGTCCAAAACAAAGAATATTATTATATTGTTCATATTGATTTTCGTTGGATAAGAGTGTAAAACGATCATCGTTAAGAGCTTGATTGTACGTACAGGGACACGGAAATCGTGGATTAGTGCTACGAAACTCATTCAGATATTGAATTTTCCATAAAAAGAGAGTAATGATGATTATTAACTTACATTATATCGAACAAATTTTTGGAGGAATCTTGTTGAATCTCCTGTGTTTCATTCCAATAATCATACTCACACTGAGTGAGAAATCGACCGCCAACGTAGATACCAATTATCGATGTGAGACCTAAAAACAAATTGGGTATCAATCTTTTTGATCACCAAAAAAAGATACTTTTGATCACCAAATTTTCTAACATGTTACATATTCATTGAAATAGTAGCCAAGGAACAATATTTTCACAGTTTTATTTATATGTATTTACAAATTTAAAGCTGTGCTAACTTCCTTGAGAGGCACTTTTACTTTTCGTTTGCCTGATGGCTGAATACGTGTTGTATCGCTAACTTGATAAGATGCACGTAATGCAAACTTACAGTGAAATTTTGTTTTGACTTTATCATACATATTCTTGTTCAGCGCATGGAGCTGATCACGAATATCACCTTCCCAGCCTCCAAAAGCCATTTCTTCATGGAGAAAAACTCAAATTACTGAGAGGACCTCAAAAGTATAAAAAACCGTCCTCTATGATAAAATTGATTTTTTGAGCTTGTATTGCAAGATGGAAGGTTCGAACTATATTTTTCTAAATCAGTTTCCAATGCTGATTCAGAAAAATATAGTTCG
>CAJNOQ010009293.1:0-10403 GCA_905250885.1 Didymodactylos carnosus
GCGTTAGTGCTGATTTGAACATAGCCCGACATTGTAATGTATTGTGATTAGTTGTATGAAACAAGCCTAATAATTGAATAAATGATGAGTTTGTTGATGGCCATGCACAACCGCTCGTCATGACCATAATGAATAGCAGGAAAAATCTTAATGAAGAATTATCCATTGCTAGCTTATGCAGCGAAGCTTCTTGCAATTGTAAGCCTAAATCGAGAACAAATCATGTGATAGTATATTCCTGAATACCATTTGCGGAATGTGAATATTACTGGATGTGAAATTTCCCGTTAATCAAAGTTTCGAATAAAAAGTTTTACATTGACGTGCGTATTATGCGAGAAAGATGATAGGGCGAAAAGAAGCATGCGTACTGTATAGGTGCAGTTTGCTCATTAGAAAATTTGACACTTTTGCTGAGCCGCATCAAATTAAGGGATGCGTGATATCTCAAGAAAATAGATATCAACATAATACACTACATTTTAGTAAAACAAAAGAGATATTCAAAAAACATATGAAATAGTACTAAAATACACGATATATCAGCACATTAAATTACATACTACGAATTGCACGAGATTTTAGAAAAACACACGGGATACTAGTTAGATATCTGAGATATTAGTGAAACAGAGGACGGATTATTGAAATACACGAGATAGTGGTACATTGTTCCTCTTGTTGGTGCTGTGGCTCTCGAGAATCCTTCTGCTGTAGTCTAACTAAAAGAGAGGATAGAGTAGCGAAATGTTTTTGGGGGATTCACTCTCATACCGCACCCTCCCCCATCCTCTCCCCATCGCTCACGAAAAGATTAAATATTTATCGACAATAAATTAATGTGATTGATACTAGTGAATTATTGGAGTTAAACGTGTTTGTAGTAGTACCCCTAGAGTGAGAAACCCTTGTAGAGTATTCGAGCACATATTCTTAACCCTCATTTACTTGAGTACACGCTTTATTATTTTAACAAGTAGGGTTCGTCGGGCGATTCACACATTGCCCATTGGCTGTATGTAGATTGCGGTTGATTGCTGTACACTGTCTCAAGTTTCCATGGATCTCAAGTAAGGTGGCGTTGTCTGACGAGCCTCATGAGCTCTAGCTGGATGAAGAATGTCACACGCGCGAAATCAGACAGAATATAAGCGTTAAAGTACAAAATTCAAGAGTTGCAGATCGAATTCTGTAGAATTATACGAAAACCTATAGATATTCTATTCTATGTGGTATCAGAAAAGTATAAAACAAATCAACAGCTTTTTCTCGACGAAATCGATTGAATTCTATAGAAGTTTGTCAGTTTTGTAGACAATGTTAGAACACGCATAGCCAAGATAAATTTGTATTTAGGGAAATAAGAATACACATTGTCTTTCAGTCAATGGAAAACAAGTGATAGTTTTCCGGTGATCTGAAAACATGGGATGTTTTGGTTTCATGAAGAGAGCCATATGAAACTCGTCATAGATTCCGCATAAACTGGAAATTTTCTAACACGAAACATAGAGTTCCACATACATCCTCTTGCTCGCAGAACTGTCCTAATCCTAATTCCACCAGAATTCTGAGCTGCATATTCCCATAAATCGAGAATTCCAAATTCCTGAAATTTTGAAGTATCAGAAATCTTAGTAATGGTCGATTCGAAATTTCTAGAAATTTTCGCGACATTTCGAATACTTAGGGGTTTTCTTCGAATACCGCATCTCTCAACCTTGTTTCTTCACTCACTCACAGGCGACAGACAAACAGACAACACGAATTTATATTTAGGGTTATAAGATCTTGTTTCTGCTTTATTTGAACTTTGAGACGTTACTATAAAAGAAACTAAATTTAGAATAAAATTTGTTCTATCTGTTATTCGATGTTCGAATGTATCGTCTATATAAAAGAGGATCTCCAGGATTTACTTTCGAGAATTAATTTTTATTTTAATTATCTTTTTTCTCAAAAATCTCTCTTTTCAAGCAGAAACACTGATGAATTCGGATTTTTACATGAAAATAACGTCTCTGTTATTTTTTATACTTTTCTCTAAGAAACATAATTGCTTGTACACATTTTCTCACCGAAAAAAATCAAGATTTTAGTACTAAATATTTCCCTATCTCATCCTATTTGTTTTGACCTGAGAAGCAAAAAATATCACTGAATATTTGTATCATTAAAATCTTGATTGTTTCTGTGAGAAACGTTTTACGCGCAATTAGTTTCTTAGACAAAAGTATAAGAAATAACAGAGACGATATTTTCATGTAAAAATCTGAATTCTTCGGTGTTTCTGCTTTATTTGAACTTTGAGACGTTTTTATAAAAGAAACTAAATTTAGAATAAAATATGTTTTAGCTGTTATTTGATGTTTGAATGTATCGTCTATATAAAAGAGACAACATGACAAAATGTGCACGTGAAAAGGAGAAAAGAAAGGAGAGAAAAAGGAAAAAACTCCTAAATTTACTATAAGAAATCGCAAAGATCCCGGCGACCCTGTCAGAAACTCAAAGTAGAATTATAAGAAGCCCGCTGGCAGATTCACCGTGAAATTCTGCATATATCACCTTAGTTTTAACTTATTTGATGCAGTGCGGCAAAAGTATCTAACTGTCTAGAGTTTTATGCCACTATACCTGTTAGCCATCATAAAGCATAAAAAGAACAGACATTTCCTACATACCATTTGACAGACACAATATAAAACGGTGTGATTTTTCCAAGGGGGAAATAGCGAACTCCTGGACTCCTTGACTCCCATGGACTCCTATGAACTCCTATGGACTCCTGGACTCCCATGGACTCCTGAAGTCTAGGAGTCCAAGTGTTCTCGTTAGGAGCAAAGTGTTCTTTTTTGGGAATCACTCCCCAAAAATTGGACACTTTTGTTCTTTTTTGGGAAGTGATTCCCAAAAAAGGACACTTTGCTCTTGGACTCCTTGACTTCAGGAGTCCATGGGAGTCCAGGAGTCCATGGGAGTTCATAGGAGTCCAGGAGTCCGCTATTTCCCCCTTGGATTTTTCCCACTTTGCAGCCAGTGCTTAAGCACATGCGGTTCTTGAACACCAAAGCCCAGAATGAATCTGAAGGTGATGTATGCTTATCAATTAAATATGGTTTATTCGTACTTACGAAGGAGGGTCTGCAAGTGATCCAACGGTTTTAACTCGAAAGATACGTGATTATAGTTAATTTCTTATACTGATTCCGAATCCGATATTCGACACGAATCTGTAGACATTCGGTCTCCGAAGCCCCTTCTTAAAACGTGAGATGGATAGATTCTGATTTAAGAAAGAAATATGAGGAAAAGTAATGGCAAATAATGTATTCTTTTGCGGAAAATCATAACTTAAATTAATAAAACTGGAATGAGAGTTGATATTTCTAAAGACATGTAAAAGCGAAAATCTTATTCTAAAATTTGCACAGTTCAAATTTCCTCATACTCACTAACATTATTAAAATGCCATTTAGAACTCTGACAAACAAATTTTAACTCATCCTTGTATCTCTCTTTCTGATTGCTTACATTTACAAAGATTACTTTGTCTTGAAAATAACAGTCAAACTCTCGAAACGTTGATACATAAGCATCAAAATGTGAAACAAACAAAAGTTCCAAGCTGCTGTTATCTCAACTGAATTTTTTTTCTATAGTTAAACGACGCACTTTGTAACCTTGACAAATCAGAATCTATCCATCTCACGTTTTAAGAAGGGGCTTCAGAGACCGAATGTCTACAGATTCATGGTAAAAGTATCTGTCAGCCAAAATGAATATCGGATTCGGAATCAGTATAAGAAATTAATTATAATCACGTATCTTTCGAGGTAAAAGCGATGAAGCACTTGGAGACCTTCCCTCGTTAGTTAGCGCTAACATCGAACCACTTCGAGCACAAACAAGTTCCGTAATTCATATGTTGATAAAGAAACGTCTATCTATAAAGAAAATTTCAGAATGTAGTTTGATATTTTCTTCAATCGGTTGTAGTTACTGGAATTATAGACTTAGAGTTTTCTGAGAGGGCTCTAGCAAACCATCTTCACGGTAAGTTATGCATTTGGCCTCTTAATTACGCTAGTGTTTATGGGACGTTAAACCATGTGTCCTGAAAGTTTGGTGGATAACGGCTCATTATGAGTGCAGAGATGCATGTTTAATTATAAACTAATACACTTTCTTTTTTATATGCTTTCTGCGAAAAATGTATTTCAAAAACATATATTATTGAGATATCAGTGAGATCTACTACTGTTCGGAGTTAAAGATTATTACAAGTTTAATTGTCAATGATAAGTGAAAAGTGCAGAGGAATTGACTAACCAAGTACTGTTCATATGCGATTCGCTTAAATCTTAACTGGAATTGTGTACTTACAGTCGCAATGTCGCTGCTCTATATCTCCTCAACGCTACATCATGTTCAGATAAAGTTCCTGCTGATACTTACTGTTTATTCGTAGCCTGGTCAAAAGAACCAGCCGCAATTGCAGTTTCCTTCGGTCAGTGCTGCACGCGCTAATTGTGGCGTCATCTGCCTACTCTATTGAGTCATACCATTCGTTTTATTTAATGGCTGTGCAGTTATTGTACGGACTCTTTGTTAAATCATCCAAAACATATATTAGCCGAAAAATACAAACAGAAAGCACTCATCAAGGGACAGTGCTGTTGAATACAGTATGCGAGCAAAGTATGAATTGCACAATAGTCTATTTTTATCTGTCAAATAGTGAGATGTATGAAGGAATTTAGTTAATCATTAATCTATTATTACCTCGAAGCCTCATGAAGATAAAAGCATAGTTATTCTAGATAAAGCGGATGATACTGCAAACGATTCACAAATACGTCTAAAAACTTACAATTGGACCATCTATTAGTGAAGAAGATAAAATCATTAAATCGTTGCAGATTTATCACTGAATCTGAACCTAACTGGGTCATGCAGGTCAAGTTTCGCTCGTCCATATTGTCACCAAAACTTCAAAAAACAGACTCATTAGACCAATCTTTTAACCATAACCATAAAACATAGCTTTAGTATAGTCAAAGATTCATCACAATTTGCTAGCATAAACGAATATTTCCCTAAATCACATTTCAGTTTACGGATGGCGTCATTTGATGTTAAGATTTCTTTACTAAATTTCTGCTTGTCTACACTATAGATCACATTACTGCAGTTAATCTCAATTCTAATATTGCAATTTGGTCTGTACTATTAATCCTGTTTCTTGATAATTTGACTTTGCATAGAAAAAAGATGAATATTAATTTTGATCAGACGGCTAGAAAAAAATTAAAATAGAGAATAAACTATAAACAAAATTATTCTATACTGCCTAGTGATACACACTATATATTGAGTAGTTTTTCTCTTTCCTTATTTATTGTGATGTGCAATAATAATCAAGAAGTTTATTCTACAGAGACTGTTGGGTTTGAATCGTTCGAATCAGCTGATACACTGGAAACGTTGATAAATTCTCTTGTGGTTCATTGCAAGAGAAAACAAAGTCATTTATTTTGAAGCCTGTCAAAAATGAATTGGAGAAGAAGTTTCTTCAGTTTTTGCTATAGGACGTATTTTAAGAAATTGCTCAATAGGACTCGCGAGAGTTCTTGTATTTGACAATGCTTCTCAAAATATTCTGTTTGAATTCTTGAATATATTTCGTCTATCTGATGACTAAAAGTTTAGATTGGTTGACTGGAATAAGAATATAAAAAAAAGGAAACAACGTGATGAAAACAGTCGAAAGTTTCATGTATCGTAAACTGTATTGCTTCTCTATCACTGCACACATCTGCTTATTTCACCCTTCTTGAGTTTATTTAAACTCATCAGAGACTCATAATTCTGAAAACTACGATGACTACAGTATTCTAAAGATATCAGATGCGGACTGGATGAGCCTTGATTGGGTATTCTCAATAAGTACTCTATCTTACGTTATGTTGTCTCATACCATTGGAGAAACAGAAAAGATTTATCAGAGGTATATCCGCCCCGATCCGGAGATAACTGACTTCCTACAAAATTACTGTCCCGTCATTTTGTTACTGCTCATGCTAGACGTTCTTGAAGGGCGATTTTAGGACAAACTATACCATCATCTTAAAAGTTATCGTCCTTGTACACCATTTGAATTAGGATTTATGCAATTAGATAATTCGACCGACGGTCAATCTTGACCTTGTTCAAGAAATAAATGAAAATATGGACAACTCTAACGTCCTTGGCCTTTCGTTTTTACGACTACCAGAAGTTCACTAACGTTTTAAGGTTAAATAGGGTTAGTTAAGATACGAAGTCAGATAAACTAGTTACTAATCGTACTTGAAATTACGTTGTCTTCGTAATGAATTTTAATCAAATTAATAACACTTTTCTAGACGTTGCGATCGCATGTGGAATCTTCTTCATCAGAGCAGTGGAGTGCTCTATTGAGGAAGATTGCACATGCGAAACGTCTAGAAAAGTGTTATTAATTTGATTAAAATTCATTACGAAGACGACGTAATTTCAAGTACAATTAGTAATTAGTTCAATAACGTTCAGCCCACTCCACTGCTTTACTTTATAAAATGAAACAAAGGAGTGCCAAACTGAAAAGATGATTCTCGAGCTACCTCAAAAATCGGCAACAAGTCACACTGATTGAAGTTATGGCCAAAAATCTGCTCCACTATCTATAAAGACAGGCGTTCCCCAGGAACTTCTGTTATTCCTTCTGTTTATCGATGACAATTCTTCAATTATACACAATTATAAAAAAGATTATTTTCCGATGATATGTCTCTATATAGCAGCAGTAACTATGTCTGAAGTACAACTAATTTCATTAGAGTAGGTCCAGAAAACAGAAAGTGATTAAATATGACAATTACCGCTAATAACGTGTCTTGTAACGATGTTGATAAAGCAATAAATGTTGATTCTCTTTTTCTTGATAACTGTATTCTTGGTTTTGTTGGTGAACAAAAACCATCTTAGAGTACGGTAAAAAAAGCTCTGTAAAACGTGAGAGACAGAATAGAAGACCAGCCCCCTTTTCTATCATGAGATTGCAATACGAAAGAACGAGAATATAAAAGAACTTTTTTCTTCAATGATTTTTCTTTCGTTCTGTTCGTCAATAGACTGATATATATACGATGATGATAATGAAGAATGAATCAGACTTGGGATGAGGTTGATCGGAAGATTGATATATATATATATATATGATGACAATATATATATGGTGATATTTATGATGATGACAATGAAAAATGAATCAGACTTGAAGTGAACTGACTTCTGATGTGCATTAAACTGAGAATTCGGACGCAAAAGTTGAGCTCCGTGGAAGACTCCTGAGTTTTTGGTGTGCCGGACACAATAGTAGACCAGCGGTCTTCTATTCTGTCCCAGGCTTTATTCAATACATCCAGTCTTGATCAGATATTGAAATCATACATACTGCCGGTCGCTACTTATACTGGCACTGTTTTCTCTTATCGAAAACAAATTAATTCCGAATCAACTTTTATTGACATAATATATTTGTTCTTATATACAAAGAAAAGATGGACAGATATTTGTTCTCTCTCTGTTGTGGAGAGATAACAGGAAATCGAGAGATGAATTATAAAAGCATATACAGAAGAAAAAAACAGAAATATGTGGACCGTGTACATAATACTAATGCGTCAAAAAAGTGTGGAGAACATGACGGCTGTATCTCAACAACTTTTAATAATATTAGACATTTGTTCTTACACATATACATACTAAACACAGCATAACAAATCTCTTATTCGATGTTAAATTATAATCAGCAAGAAAAAAGCAGACAAAAAACGCCCGGATAAAACATAGAGTAGGCACTGATGCTTTGTCTTCTTCATCTTTCTTCTTTATCTATGGGTCATACTTCTTTTGCTTTTCTTCCTATAATGCAATTGGTCGAACATGCTTCTTTTTCTGCACGCCGGAACTGACTTCGTAATTACGCATGTTTCTCGTTATAGACGCTGAGTGATATGTTGACATTTGAATTTCCACAGATTTATTCATACTGTTCACACCTTCAACTAAATTGATATATTCGGCAATAAACTCCTAAATAAGTGCTTTGAATATTACGTTACTAGCAGGGCTCATGCAAAGTTGCACGGAACGTGTTCGAAGTTTTTTGAATCATGGAATTTTTAATAGAGAATGCCAAATAATCAAAAAAACAAATTATTAAGCTTCTTTAAAGACAATGTTTTTCGTTATATTCAAACCATTTGAATCACTTAATTATTCTCTATTTTGAAGAGGGAGAAGAGCGCAAGTATTATAAGAAGCATAGGCGACGGAGCCACGAGGCCTGGGTAGGCTCAAGCCTACCATAGATTGAGTTTAGTGAGGCTTGGGTAGTTTTAAACCTGGTGCCGATTTTGAAAAGGAGCCCCAAACAGTATGTCAGCAGATCACAGAAACGGTTTTTCTTGCAATTAGAGACTATGAAACTTCGCTGCCTACGGCGGCAGGCGCACGTCAGTGATATTATTCTTATGCATGTGCGAATCGGAAAAAAGTTTTAGTGGGCCAATAAATGTTTTAGACTAGTGCGTACACAAACGTGCTTTTTTTCATAATTTTTGCCCGTGCTAACAAGCTTTTCCTTCATTTAAACGGTACATCAAAGTTTTCGATCAAGAATTGTACTTTCTTTATTTTGAACTTTACACAGATACTCGGCTGCGAAATATGATTCTTCAAAGGTACATGCTTATTACTCTTGATATTTTTTTTCCAGGAGGGACAATTGCCCTCAGCTGCCCTGCTAGCGGTCCGCCAATGTTCTTATGCGTAAGACGCAGAAGAATAACTCGAAGTTCCTAGCGGTTTTGAGACTCAGAAAATTCGTTTCCCGGCCCGCCGTCATTTTTTACGGTAATTCATCAGCGTATATGAAGCAAAAAGTATAGTAAATCTGAATAACGATGGCTGTAGTCTTTCATTCAAAAAATTTCTCTCCCTTGTACGGCACAGCTACAGCACTCACTTGCGTCACTGCGCCAGCAGACAAATATTTCAGATAAAATATTTCTTCTGTTTTTATCTGTTGATATTTTACAAAACATTTCTGAATCAAGTTTAGGAACCTTAAAGGTATTCTACCAGAATCTTATTAGAGTTCCATCTACTTTTTCTAGCATCTTCATCAAATCTAATAAAATCCTAATGGAATCAGGGATACCCGAAACTGGTTGGACTTGCTAGGATTCTGTTAAGATCCTAACATCTATGATCCTATCAGAAAGTTATTAGGATGCGATATTCTATTTACGGTGTATCAGCTACATTATTTAGTTCTGGATCAAAATGGTTTAGAAGTTAAATTGAAAAACCTTCTGGACTTAGCAGCAGTAATGGAAAACCCTTTTCGTTTTTTCAAGTAGTAAAATGGTTTATATGTCAACAATTTGGGTTTAGTAACGAAAACAGAATACCGTTAGGATTTTGTGACATTGATAAAAAAAACTTTATTTCTTAAAATACTTTAAAAATTTAAGAGCCATTGCGGCTAGAATGTCAAGAATTTTAATAAAAGTTTTATTATTATTATTAAAATTCTTGACATGCTAGCCGCAATGGTTCTTAAGTTTTTATATTTAACCTTGACCATAAACTCAAAAAACGATACGTAACAACGTTGAAAGTTGGTCATTACACTCGCCTCTATCCGATAAGATATTGTGATTTTAGATTGGTGTCATTATTCTGAATTTATAGGCCTAACAAGAGGCCCGAAACAGAAACTCCTCCATACTCAGAAAACTATCCTTTTCGTAAAACTTTAGTTATAAACTTATATATGATTATTTTTCAATGAAAGTTTGTATGTAGAAGTGAATACATGTCAAGAATATACTGACTAAGAGGTTCAAAGAGATAAGCGATGTTATATATATATATATATATATATGTCGCAGGCATAAATGAAATTTAGGAATATTTAAATATTCCTAGCAAACAAGTTCTGTCACCTATTTCAATTATTCCTGCAGGAATGAATACAATTTTTCTTCTGACCAGTCGAGTAACAGTGAATGCAAAGCATCTTAGCAAAGAATTGTTAACTAAACGGAAGGCTCCTTTTCCATTGACAATGGAGTTGTTTCACGAGAAACTGGATGTTCATGTATCAAAACTCAATCAAACAATTTCGTTCCAAATTTATTATTAAACGCACAATGTACGACGAAGTACTTAAGGCATACCAAGAGTAGTGATTTTGGCACTTTAATACCGTATAATAAGCTTTAAGAAATTTCTCTCTATATAGTCTGATAGAGAAAAGAATGCTCTATTTTTCTATGCTATTTGATCATATTTCAACTAAAGTTATAATA
>CAJNOQ010009294.1:0-10402 GCA_905250885.1 Didymodactylos carnosus
ATGATATTACTTTTGTTTGTTTGTCATCGTTATTTAGTGCTGAAACTAAGTTATCAATCATTCTTTATTTTAACTTGATTTTCAACAGACAATAATATTAGTTTAGCTGTTAGTAATGAAATTTGATTACAATGTTGATTTTTTTCTGAACGCTTTTCAAAATTTATTTTTGAATCGTTATTTAATTCAACTACATCATTACTCTCCAACTTGAGAGATATTTTTTCCAAGCCTTGTTCGTCCTCAATATAATTTCTTCCTCGAATAACACGACTTAGTATAAGTAAAATATAATTTGAACAACTTTCATCAAAACAGTCCATATTTTTTATTAACTTTTTCGTTATTCTCTTTGATAATCAACTTCTTTTTTCAGCAATTATCAGTATAGAAGTAAACACGGACTTTATAAGACCAGCACTTGAATCACTAGACTGCATAACGTATTCGATCAATAATTCCAAATGTCCGTCTCCCAAAGCCTTGTTTGTTTCGTGTTCCAAATAATTATTAATTATCTCTGTGATATCTTCTTTTATTTTATTATCATAGACGTAACTATTTAACAAATTAATTAATTTCTCAAGCACTTCATCGGTAAATAATTCTTTACTCCTTTTCGCGTCTCTGGTTTGGTTATTCAGAAAATTAATTATCACCTCATGATTTTCACATGGCTCACGTACTAATACATTGATAGATGCTTCAAATGTTGTTTTTTAATCAATTTCATTAGTTGAATTAGCTATGTTCATTAATTGAAATATCAATTTTGTAAACTTAGCATCATTATCTTGATAATTTATTAAACATTTTTGGATTTTATTGATTCTATCCTTACTAAGAACTCGTTTGTCTCGAATTGAACAGTTATATGTGGCATTTAAACTGTCCAATCTAATTCGATTAATTTCGGCTTTTATTATTTCCGTTAGTTCATTTCTATTGAATGTTTTTCGTTTCACTTCAGCGGAATTCCACAACCATCCTTTATGTATAACAAATTCTATTGGTTTGTTTATAATTGTCTTAACAAAGCTAGCTACTGTATCTGATGCTTTTAATTCGTTTAAAGCATTATATTCAGCATATGTGTTACTAACAAATAAGTCTACTATATCATCTTTAAAATTCAATGCAACTGAAATAAAAGTATCAAATTCAATTACACATGTCATTAATTTATCTATAGCATCACTGTTTAATTGCCGCTTTTTTGATGCTCTAAACAATGTAGCGGCTATCATTTTGTTAGTAAAAAAAGAATAAACTTTCTTTCTCTTTGTGACTGCAAAAATTTCTTTTGGTGACATATTTGTGTCAAAACAAAAATGCCGACCAAATAATTTTTATGGTAAATAATTATCTTTATTATCACTTTTTAATGTTTGTCCTTGTAATACTATTAATGAGTATAAATTAATACATTCTCCTCAAGTAGTTCTCCACATTGATCTATTATCACCACTTGTATCATCTACAGTGTCTATTTCCTCTAATTTTGTATTCATATTTAGCCTTCTGTTTCTATTTTTAAGTGCATCTGATAAATTCAAAAATTTCCTCTGTCTCTTCTGACTTTTTATTATTGTAACTTGATTTCACAGTTTCTATTGTTTTGGTAACTACTAGTTTATTCATTTAGTTATTACCATTAGATTGACCTGTTGATTTAAATCGATGCTCGGTTTTTAATTGATCATTGCTATAAACACTTTTACTATTTGCTAAACGAATTAATAAAAATTCTTTTGCATCTTCATTTATACCAACGCTATTTAGCACCAAATTATTTAGTTCATTAATTAATTCTTTGCTTAATATTGATTTTTCAATCATGCAATGTATTAAAAAGTTCAGTCCTAATAAACTCGTTATAACATCGTTTCTTAGAAGAAATAATTTGCGAATGAAGAATATCAAACGTAGTGCCTAACAACTTCTTTTGTGAGTCTTCCTTGCCTGAGATACTGCGTGCATTAAAAAAAAGGATTTTTATCATTTCGCTTCCACCTTTTGCCCTATCTTTTTGCTGTCTGATATCCGACCATGTAACACGTGGATCAACATTAGAGCTATTTAAACACACAAATTCCTTATTTATACACGACCGTCGAGGAAAAGGAAAAAAAAAGTCTATACCAAAATTGTTCATTCATATTTTTCCTGTTAAATACATCAAATATTATCTTATTATTCATCTTCATCCAATAAACAATCAGCATCCTTTTGTGTAAACAAATTAACATCTTTTTTACCATCATGATATATGACGATTCCATTAAACGTGCGTACGTTTTTCTTATTTTAATTCTACCTTTCTAATTTTAATTTGGCGTATTTAAATAATTTATAGTTATGTGGTATCGAGTCTTCATTGATCGATAATGATTTGTCTAAACTTTTTTTGTTCATCATTATATTTGATTTTGTTTTATAATGGATAAATCGAACAATAATTTCACGTGGTGCTTGATTTCGTAGTTGCTTTTGATTATTATTACGTCCATTATGAATTAAACGATGACAAACAGAAATATCGTTAGATGTAATATTGACACCTATATTCGAACATGTATCAATCACTAAAGGTTCGACATTTTCACCTTGTACTTCTAGAATTCCATGTATACGAAGATTTAAACGACGATCATATGTAGCTAAAGGGTTATGATCTGATTCTAATTTTTCTATACGATCTTCCAGTAATTTGACACGTTGTTGTAAAGATGTAATAGTTTGTTTAATTAAACTTGAAACACCTTCAATAAATTCTTTTGATTGAAATGTTTGCCTTGCCAATTCGTGTACGTCAATACCCATATCATCATCTTGCTGTGTTGATTGTTGATGTTTCTTACTTAGCCCACTTATCATGATGACAGTATTCAGTATAAAATTGACGGACCACGTATATAGCTTCGACGAAAAAGACGAAGAAAAAGAACTTAAGTTAAGAGATACGTCTTGACTCGATGAAAATAAATGTAGAATTATAGGTTATTGTATGTTAAAAAATTTCAAGTATTCGAAAATATTCGAGTACATTTTTAAATACTCGTAAAAAAAGTCCCGAGTACGAGTACTGAAAATGTTGTACTCGACTATACTCGTAGTCGCACATCTCTGTACTCGTACCTTCTGAGTATTAATCGATCACTTACTGAATACGTTTTTTTCTTCAATAAAGAGTTGGGGTAGTCGGAGGGATGGGGAGCGGTAGCTTGAGAGTGAGCCACCGGGCAACAAGTCAACGTTAAGCAAGGACAGTGGGTACTAAAATCTACATACAGTACACATTTGGAAATCAAGAATGACGACATCATCCGATTAATAAAATTTATAAAAGTGTAAATTTGTGAATGTGTAAAAGTTCAGAAGAAATAAATGTCGTAACATCATCTTCATTAGTGGTGACGATCATTATAACATCTACAATGTCCAAAATTGGCATAATCACACTTTCCTCTGATGTGTCAATAATTTTCAAAGAGGTCTTGCCTAATTTTAATTGAAATATACCAGTGACATTTGTTGTTGAAGTTACAGTCAAAAGAGCGAAACTCTTAGGATACTGCTTACCTTCGATAAAACCGAACATTTTGTTGAAAGAAATAAAAATTCATATAGTCTTCTTCGGTACTGTTATTCTCCCATATATTTCAACAAAAAGACGGAAAAGAAGCAGAAAAATGATTTCTTTTTCACGAACATTTTTTTATCCCACTAATCAAGGTCCGCACAAGACAGACGAAACGATTACTTTTCTCCTCTAATATACTGTTACTGAACAACAAACGCACACAAACACATAGTTGAATTTGTTAGTGTTGTTTAAGTATTAAGAACAGTAAAAATTGATGCAAATTTCATATTACAGCTGATACTTGTCTCTTTCAGATTCACTAATTTACGATTCAGAAAGACCTTGGTATTGAGGAGAAATACCTGAGATAAGATAATTGTTTCATGAATTAATTAATCTAAACTATTTAAGAAAAACACATGATAAAATATAACTGTGCTATGTCGGTTTATCGCTATCCGTGAAAATCAAACTGAAAACTGGAAACAATGGTTAGTAAAATTTCGCAACCTTGTAATGATGGTCGTATTGATGTTCCGGCTTCCTTGAAATCTGCACATTTTTTCCGATGCCTCTTAGCTCATTCAAAAACCAGTACTTTTCACCTCTTTTTTATTGTTATTATTTTTCTTGGACCTGGCATGCGGTATGTCGTGTCTCCATAGGATTGGTCCCGTTTTACTTTAGTGTCACAGTATAAACATGGAACATCTGTTAATGTTTTAAATACTACCCATAGGAAGAAAACTTGTTTGGGAACAGTTAATAGTCTTAACAGTTTTTTTGCGGAGCGAATAGTTCACTATGAAATGACCAATTTCCTTTTCAAACTCAGAGTGTGGAGGTCTTGCGGAAGCTTATGGCATTTATGCAATGAATTATTTACATAAGAGAATCTCGCCTGAGATGCATTTATTATTTCTGTGTGATGAAGTTTACAGTATGTCCTTGTGTTAGAGCTCATATTTCTTTATGATAGTTTTCTAACAGGCAGAGTATAGACGCTCATTTCCTTTTAGCTTAAAAACTGGTAATCGTCATCGTATTGAAGATTCGATTGAAATTAATTTGTGTGTATCAAAAAAGATAGGATAATTTCGATTAAGTTAAAAAGCACGAATATTTTGGTTAGATACGAAGCTGCATTCTTCGAACACTGAAGTTTCTAGTCCCATTTTTCAGGAAGTGAATACAAAACAACTGTTAGAAATACGGTTCTACTTTTGCTGAATAATCATGGTACGCCCTATGATTAAAGAAGTCCTACTGCTGGCAACACGGTAATATTGTGAATTTCATAGTATCACAGCCTCATACACCCACTGCAATAGGTCACACTATCATAGCTGGCCACCCGTGGGCGCAGGGGGAGGGGGCGGCAGCATGCGAGTGAATTACAAGACAGCATTGCACTACTTCTTCTTAGGTGAATAGAGTATGAAACTATGAAAGTCATAGTATCATACTGTGATACTATGAAATTCATAGTGTTACTGTGAAACTATGAAGCTATGAAAGTCATGCGATACAGTAATACTGTGGAAACGTGAAAGTGTGTTTGTGTGGTATTGGTATGGTAAGTCGATACTATGAATTCATGTTTATACTATAGAGTTTCACAGTATCAACTGACAGACATCCATCGTACAATGGCTATGCAATTGACTCAGTTATATTTTGAATGTTACTTATATAAATATATAAGAGCAAAAGAAAACCGTGAATAACAGTAAAGGTATTAAATCGTATATGACGGAAAACAGCATATTAATAAATGAAAAACTGTGCAGAATTGCTTTCGCTAATGTATGAATAAATGTTCTGTAACTAACCTGGTTAAATAAAATAGCCAATTCAACCATTGAGTTGATCGAATATTTTTCCGAGTGAGTTTAAGTGACTTATACTCAATAATTTCCTGGCAAGGCAGCAACCAGATTAGTCAGTGATACCATTTCAATCCTGCACATGCCTAATTGGCATGAAATAATATTCGTGTAAATATTCGGTTATATTAACTATTTTATTTAAACAAATTAGTTACAAAATATCTACTCCAGAGTTGAAATGGACTTCTAATTCCAAATCTAACCAGTTGGTTAGGTTGAGCTTTCCAACCGACTGGTTGGTGCCGGTTCAGCTTAGAAAAAAATGTTTTTTTCTCCATGAATAGAGCTGAAGAGAAAGAGTGGAATCGATTTTCTTGGAAACAGGAAAACGAACTTGGAACTTCCGATGAGTTTTCTTGAAGTTGTAAGCATCGTGGCAAATGCCCTGAAATGAGTGGCCTATGCACAAAATGTGTTTTTCTCGAAAACTAGTTTTTTGCTATCGAGCTTCATTGGATCACATTACGACCCCCCTTAAATTTCATCCAATCCAGTTAAAACTTTTACTAATCTTGACATTTTTCAATATTATCAAAGATTTTTAAATAATTAATTATTCTACGGAATATTTGTTGTGTTTGTAGATTTTCATCCATACTAATTACATTTTTATCGCACCATATTAATGTATGAGTATCAAGATTTCGGTCATCATCAATAAGTTGAACAGTCGTACAACTTTTATTTTGGCCGTTCGTTCCAATTGTTGAAGTTAACTGATTATTAAACAATGATGATGGTTTCGTTGGATTTGATTTGATTTTTTGAAACAGTAGGTGGTGGTTTTGAACGAGTTGTGCCCATTAAACAAATTTTATACAAAGTATATAAATATTATAGGGTCAGACATCGTGTCTACTGTGGATTAGCAAATTCAAAAATAGACAACTTTATTTAAACACACAGTAATAGAACCATTACTTGCTATCGTACTTTCTGAGAAAAAAATAAAGGGCTGAAAGTGTAAATTTTTCATTATTTCATATAAGTACACTTTTTACATTAAAAGAATTTATTCAATAGAAAAAACCTTGATGTATGCATACTGACCTGCTTCTTCCTTACGTTAGTATTAATCATGATATCTTTGAATAATAATTTCTTTCTATCCGGTGTTACAATCCTCTTTCATCTTTTGTAAATTCATCAAAATCTTTGTGTACCCACGCATTTGCTTAATTATGACATGCTTGAGAACGAAATGCGCCAACTCACATAAAAAATGCATCAATTTCACACCATGTGAAGAGGAAAGTGAACGTCTGCACTTGTAACGATTCCTATGCAAAATTTTGGCAACGGATTGCGCTATTTTAATTAAAGACGGTTGTGATTGTGAACAGTATACTCTCCATATTTAGTTGATAAATTAAAAAACAGATTTTACTTCAAAATATGATATTGTTTGTCTCATACAGAGTGATGTAGCAGACGCCATAGTGTACTCTCATTTCTTTCAATAGCATAGAGCTTATAACAATCCTATGTAACAAAAAGTGGATCACTATGAACTTTTGGTGAAAGCACATTTCTCAAACAAACTGCAACTAGACCTTTTACATCGCATACTTCCTTGGCTGTGTCTGCTTCCACTCTGCATGTTTTTCACCACATTCTTCGAATAATTTTCATGTCTAGTTTCCTTTGGCTGCATCATGTACTGTACCGTAATTATATTAAGCAAATAAACACTTATGTCAAACAAATTCGGAGAAAGAAGATAAGAAATTTTATGGCCAAGCAACATGTTAGAGACAAGAAGAACACGATTTGAATAGCAAAGTTTTGATGAGGCAATATTTCGAAGCTGGTCATAGATTGCTGAGCTCAACTTATCGCTTATTGCTCATCTGGCGTCGGTTTATCTCTCCCTCTTCCTGCTATATATACTGGTGTAGACGTTCACCTTCTTCTTCTTCTTAAAAAGTGTCTCTGTCACTTCTAGCTTGTTTTCAAAATAAAATAATGACTGATCTACAGTCTGTTCTTAAAATTAATTTCGGACATTTCGGACTTTTTAATAATAGAGGCTCAGTCTGACGCCGAAAAACTGCAACTTTTCGATGGAACTTCCCGGGGTAAGGAGGGTAAGGATGGCTTTTTTGAAAATTCCTTTCCATTGCTGAGAAATTTCGTTTTTTCTAAATCAGAGGCGAAAAAGTGGGAATTCTCCCGTAATTCGCAATTTTCGTAATCAGAACTCAACTTCTACGTTATAAAAATACCTTATTCGGAATCAGGATCAAAAGCTGAGTCGACTAATGTGTGTCTCTATCATATTCAAGTACTTTAAATTTTTTCGAATTTTCACGTTGAAAATCATCGAGATTTTCACCAAAAAATGAAAACCAAGTAAAAGTTTCGAAATACACATCAGTCGACTCAGCTTTTGATCCTGATTCTGAATATGATATTTTTATTACGTAGAAGTTGAGTTCTGATTGCCAAAATTGCGAATTACGGGCAGAATTCCCACTTTTTCACCTCTGATTTAGAAAAAACGAAATTTCTCAGCAATGGAAAGGAATTTTCAAAAAAGCGATCCTTACCTTTTTCCCCACTGATATGATGATTCGAATGAAGATAAGAAAAAAATCTTATCTCTTAACCCGAAAAACTAGATAGGTTTGCAAGATGAACAGGGGCTCTTTTCTGGTTCTACTCGGGTTTCTCAAAATCTGACTCCATTTTAACTACGAAAACTGTCGAATTCAGTTTTCTATAGTTAGTTTTGCATGCCGAATCAGAAAAAATTAGGTTCAAAATGATAGATCAGGAATAAATATGAAAACTTTGGTTATTTCTCAGAATTTCATGTATTTTTGTCTCTGTTTAAAAATCAATATTTTGAAAATTTTTCACCCAAAAATGACTTCAGAAAGTCTCAGATAGACCTTTTTCTATCTAACTCGATGAGCTCTATCCAACTAAAGCCCTGGACAGATTAGAAGACCCGGGGTCTTCTATTCTGTCCAATCATTCACACGTTTTAGGAGGGTCTTCTATTCTGTCCCTTAGAGAAGTGTTATTTTTTCAGTGTCCTTAGCAGTTAATGGCATCTTCAACAATTTTTTGCTTATTATTTCATGTGCAACGGCCCTTATTTCATCGTTGCTTTCAATTGTACAATTACCAAATAAGAAATGCTTGAGTACATAGAAATAAAACACACAGTTCATACTGTCGTCAGAACCAAGATTAAATCGCATAAAATCATTATTTACATGATCTGTGTCGTCGATCTCAATACTGGAATCAATGGAAGCATAGTCCGAATCAGATTTTGCATCGACGTTATCATCGTCAAAAGTCAATGGTAATAAATGAGAATTGACGACTGAATCGATGTTCATAATAACTGCTTAAGAAATATTTCAGTTATGAATGTAACAGACGATTTCTATTCTGTAAAAGAAGGGAGTGAGAAAGAAAGACATCAAACGATGATCGTAATGTGCTTTTCTGCTCGCCACATATCACATCAAACAGACCGCAAGAGAAAAGACAGACGCATACATGTATTTATCATCTTTCTCCGCTCCTAGTAGTAGACGACAGAAAGGAAAGAAACATATGATGAAAAAAGAGACACATGCACATATGCGAAAAAGCAAAAAAAATCGAAAAATTCTCAGAAAAATAACTACTTATAAGGAGGGTCTTCTAATCCGTCTTTTGCTTCGCTCTCTCAAGGGGGATCTTCTATTCCGGGGGGTCTTCTAATCTGTCCAGGGCTTATAGCAGAGAGAACGAAAAAAAATTCTGCTCCTTTTTGCATTATTTGCACCTTACATATTGACGTATCAGACGCCATAGTTGCACTCTCATTTCTTTCAATAGCATAAGGCTTATAACAATCCTATATAACAAAAAGTCGATCACGATGAACCTTCGGTGAAAGAACATTTCTCAAACAAACTGCAACTAGATCTTTTACATCGCATACTTCCTTGGCTGTGTCTGCTTCCACTCTGCATGTTTTTCACCCCATTCTTCGAATAATTTTCATGTGTAGTTTCCTTTGGCTGCATCGTGTGCTGTACCGTAATTATATTAAGCAAATAAACACTTATGTCAAACAAAATCGACAAGAAAAAAGATAAGAGATTTTATGGCCAAGCAACATGTTAGACACAAAAGCAACACGATTTGAATAGCAAACTTTTGATGACGCAATATTTCGAAACTGATCATATATTTCTCAGCTCAACTTCTCGCACAGTTTTACTGTACAACAGTAGGTAAGCTGACGAGGTGTCAGAAGCATCACTTCTCTTTGTGTTAAGGATCAACATCACTAAACAGACAGCTAGCAAACAATGGGCAACAAAACTCCAAAGTCGGCAACAATCTCCACTGCTCATGCTGCACATATTCAAAACGGCTCTCACCAGGAAAGCTGGGCTCAACAGCGACGAAATTTCGAAGTGAACACCATCATTTGGCTTGACTTGAACGTTAGTTCTAAAACCGATAATTTGAATGCAAAGGTTCGTCTGCGTCAAGCAATAAATCACTTTGAAACTTTCGAAGATAAGCAAAAGTGTATCGATCACATAGCGTCACTTGAATCAGAGAAAATATATTTTATCGTATCTGGTTCGTTAGGCAAATCTGTTGTACCACTGATTCATGACAAACCACAAATAGAAGCAATTTACGTGTTTTGCTTCAATAAAGCGAAACACGAAGAGTGGGCGAAAGGCTACGAGAAAGTATATGCTGTTTCCACGAGTATCTATCATATCTGTGATCAACTAACGAAAGATGTGGCAATTAGCTCCAAGAATCTTGTGTCCTTGACCGCTATGGCACCCAATGCAAATGGTAAAGAAATAAACAAACAAGAAGCCTCATTCATGTATTTCCAATTACTTGTCAATATTTTAACTCAGTTCACTCACAAAGAATCAACGAAACAAGAACT
>CAJNOQ010009295.1:0-10402 GCA_905250885.1 Didymodactylos carnosus
AATTGTCTACAAAATGGTTTATTTACTTTTGAGTTCTGACTTTTTCAAAAATTTCTGCAAATAAAACAAAATCATAGAAAAACGTCACAGAATTACGTACGCAGGTAGAGTTAGCTGGCCAGGCCGTGGTTCTTCTGCTTTCGCTGGTTTTAGATATAAATATGCCTATTCTTTCGAATAGTATAAACTGTACGAAGATTTTACGACACAGTACTTTACATTGAGTTTTGGTTATGATCATTCTAACAGTGGAAAAATGTTGTTTCCTCTCCGTGCTCTCTCAAGTCGAATGAAATGGAATAGACTGATGCTTCATGATAATGCTTCGAAGAAAAGAGAAACTAAAGCTTCTTTTAATTCGAAAAAAAACTGTGAGAACCACCAGTGCAGAACCACCGAGTGAGCCAGGAAAGAAACGCGAATTAATTTCATTATTCAAATATTGATTAACACCAGTTGCTGCTACACTATGAAAATATCCTATAAATAAAATGCATTAGTTATAAAATATGCAAACGACGTCGAACAGGAGAGTGGTGTAAGAGAGATTGACGAATTCGCGCAAAGGTACAACTCGTGCCAGAATCGGTCCGTACTTAGCGACCTGGGTAATACAATTCATGAATATACACGAAACACTTTTCTTTATCGCATTACCGATCAGGCTTTACGCACACAAAATATGACACTTATCAAGAAATTTAGCCGATTTCTCACGGATCTACATTCTCAATTACTTGAAAATTATCGAGAGTATTATAATTCCAAAATATATCCCATACGTGCCGTATATCGAAGACAATACTTGAGCGACGACGAAGTTCAATACCTTCGTCCCGTTTGTAAATCGACAAATTCCGTTATTAAGTTGACGACATTTACTTCTGCATCACTCGACCCTGAAATTGCAATGAATTTTATACCTTCTTCAGACGATCGTATCCCTTGTTTATTTGAGATTATTATAACCGACGAGTACAAGATAGAAGAAAGTGATGCATGGGATGATACACAAACGTTTGCAAATATTTCCTCATTATCAGAAATGCCAGAGGAACAAGAAGTGCTCTTTTCTCTTCTGACACATTTTCGTGTGAAAGATGTCGGTGATCTAATAATTCAGCGTGATGGTCGCTGGGTGCCAATTACGCTCCAACTCATCAATGCTAAGACGACAAACTACGCTTATATAGTGTCTTAGTATGTCGAACATCACCTTTCTGTTGACTGAGTCGACGCTTTCTTGAAATCAACAAATGTGACGAAGAGTGGCAATTGTTTGTCGGTTGCTCTTTTGAGAAGCCTGCGAATGACGTGTATCTGGTCGATACAGCTCCTTCCTCTCCTCAAGCCTGCTTGACTTACTCTTAGAGTTGCGTTGACTGGCTCTCGTTTTTTATTTAGGAGGATCCGATTGTTTTAGCGTGATCCAAGGTCAACTGGCCGAAGTTGGGGCACGCGGGAAAATCTCTCTCCCGGCCAAAGCAAAAATTTTCACGCAATTACTTGGATCTGATTTTAAAGAGAACACTTTTCTCTGTCTTCTGACGTAAAAAAATTAATAGGCTTGTATTTTAAATCCTTCTGTTATGCATGAGTTTTCCAAAAACCCCTTGAAAAACCGGTTTTCGAAGAATTTTCTAAACGTATTTCCTCTGGTGAAAAGATGTTCTATGGTCTCCTCTTTCCATATCTGCAAACCCCAGCTCTCTAGCGCTCACCAATCAAAAATTATTCACGAAATGGCAATGGGTCATTCTTTCTTTAAACGGACAATAACTGAAGATTGGTTGGCAACCAATGTTGAATATTCCTGGGCACAACGACAAAACAATAGTAGCTTGTATGACAATGACGATAATAAATTTCGTCTCGATTATCGCGTCGAAATGTATTTTAAATTATACAGAAGAGGAGGTGGAATACCAGCTTATGTTTCCTATAACTTTTATGACTATCGTACTGATGTATATTTCAATGAATTCGATGAACATCTATGTTATAGATCAACTCAACTCCTATGTACTCATTTAGCATTTCAACTTAAATTTAACAATGAAACAACATTAGACAATATCGAAAATGTTGTTGTCAGTAGGTTACTTTTTGAAAAATAGGTTTGAGATAATATTCGTTTTCTTTTCATGGTTCGTCTTGTCGAGCAAATTCGTAAACAAATTATTCTTCTAATGAAAATTAAATATTTACGTATCTCACAAGTCGAGCTCGAGCATCATTCGCAAGAGTTAGATCATAACGATATATTTTATTGTATTTTTACTCTTCTCGATCGGACACCGTATGTTGATGAAATGTCCGAATTTTGGCTAGTCGATGCTCATATGAAATTAGACCATGGTATTAATGATGATAAATTTTAATTTATAACCGATGATGGATATTCTATCGAAGCTATACCTTATTCACTTGAAAATGTCGACCATTTTTATCCATTTTATTCGAATGTGACTGCCAGTCAAATTGAATTAATTAATAATATGACAACGATCATAGAATGCGAAGAAATATATGAACAAATCAACTATTCCGGTCGATCACAAGCACTTGCTATCGCTGGTGGTACATTGGCCGGATTAATTTTCGGTACTCTACTACTTCCTGGTGTTTTTCATATGATGAAGAAAAAAAGTCAAGTAAATGATGCAATAAACCAGTATTATAAGTGAACAAATGCTGTAATAACATTTGAGACTTGTGTCCACTTTCTCCTTTTTGAGACTTTCGAAAAAATTCAGCTAATTGAATCTGTAGTTTTTGGAGTTCCTGAAAAACGTCGTATAACGAAGCCGATGAATTCTTACATTTATCAATGCTGTTTTTGATTTGAACGAGCTATGAACTCCATGACCGCACTTCAAAGTATTCAAAAACATCCTCACTTTTGCTTCGTTGTCTTTAGAGTTTAAAATACTTGAAAGTTTCTAAATCAAGAAAATTTAGAAATTTGGTCCGTTCTTATGTGTTGGGTATTCCCTCTTTATATAGTATTTTTTGACATTGTCGCGTGTATCAAAAGAATACTTCAACTCATGTAGGACCCGATGAGTCGGCATCCAGACAAGGCTCTGAGCTGGATGTACAAGGAGTCGAAATACTCAATCAGGCTGCAGAACTCTAATTCTTGAAATTTGTTTAAAGTTAATGTTAGAATCTCTATTTACTCTTTCATGACTATATAAGCAAAATCAAAGACATTTATTGAAAAGAAGAAAAAAGCTCGTTTTGTTGGATAAAACAAAAATAGAACAAGGGCGATATCAGATTCACAGCGACGAAGTGCAGAGAAAAGCTTAAGCAAATATAAAGTGAAAATATATTACAATGCTGTTTTTTTGTCAATTCATCATTTGATGACGATTTATTTATTGTGTAGCATAAAACAACCTAAATATATCTGATAAACCGACAAAAATATTGTACCAATTTGAAATGATGAAAATCTTATTGTATTTAATATCATTTATCTTATTTTATTATTTGGGAGAATGTGCACAACCATATTTTCCTCTTCAAATTGTTTTTTCTATTGATAATGATCAAACAATAATTGCAATTGATGAAATAAATCAACGTGCTTATCAATCAGTTACTTATAGTTTTTCTCCAGTACCACAAATATCTTATGCTTTGCAACATTTTCCATACGCAACTCCCGATTCTCCTCAATCAAAATATTATGTTCAGTTATTATTAGGTTATTCATCACTCGAATCTTGTGTGTATACAACATATTGGAAATATGGTGGAAATTATTTTAATGTATTTCCGTCACATTGGCTTAATGGAAATTCATTTGAAATAAAAAACTATCTTAATTTTACTTATACAATGATCTATTCAAACAATTCTTCTCCAGATGAAGATTATTGGTATGCAAATGAAAAATGTGAAATTCAGGATGGAAGCAAACCTCCATGTCAAGAAATTTATTTTAAAAAAAATACAGAAATTCCTCTACAATTAACTCAAGTTGTTTATCGAGGATTTAGATTTATACAAACAACAACAAATTATAAGATAATTTCAATGGGAAAACCAGATGAGAAATATTTTAATTCAATTCCCAAGAATTGGTCTACAGCTTGTGAAGATCTTGATCTCGGACTTTCATATTATCCAGAATTTGCAACAGTGAGATTACATCAAAGTGCAGAATTTCATGTTTCCCTTTCTACTCCACCACATCGAATTGATGGAAATGGAACTGTTCGTGTTCAATGGAATACAACTGAATGTATTGATTGTTTTACATTATCACCAAAAGAATTTACTTTTAATATTAATAATTTTCAAGAAAAACAAATATTAACAATAACTCGTATTAAAAATGCACCTAAAACACTTCTTATTCCAATTTTATATGGTGAAGGTTTCGATCTTATTCCACCACAAAGGTTTCCCATTTATATTGATTAAATTTCTTCTTTTTCTTCTATTACATCAAACTATAATAAAATAAAAGGTTTTATTGGAATATCACTTCAATTTTGTTAACATTTATTCTAGTTACATAGAAAAATCAAAGCATTTTAGAAGATATCGTTGTCTACTATGATCCATTTCAAAAAAGAACACGAGTGGATATGTTTTGAATAACTTTTTATGAAAATAAGATATAGAGCTGCGGTTTTCGCTGTTGGAAAGCCGCTGTGTTAATGCATAGTTCCATATAATATTCAATAATTTCAGTTCATAATCGAATGGTTAGTCAGTGTTCTTCGAAAAAACACTGAAAGCTCTATGGTAGTCGCATCATATTTTAATTGTAAGGAGTGCACTAGATCCACCTGCTCACGTGCTGCAAACCTACGCAAGCGCCACATTTCCATCTTGTTTCCTTCAAAAGTTACACGCGTTGTAATCATCGTGAAAATCGCTCTATATCAGTCTTTTAGAGTATTTTTTCAGTTTTTCAGAATCTCGTAGCTTTAATCGATACACATATTCTCAATCATTCTCGAATGAATGACACTGTTCGTTTCGCATGCGATTCGTCTTTGTTCAATAAATCTGCTAATAAGCACATTATATCGCGACTGAAAAACATTAATCTAAAACTTTGAGGACATTTTCGCTTGATGCGTACCGTTGTTGAGTGGGTAGAAACACCCTCTTTTTCTTTGTTGCTGGAACGGACGTTTATATCTATATCTTTCTCGTCCGACTTCGCGAGAAACAAGAATAAATAGTTTGCTGCTGTGTTTCGTCGTTCTGCTCTATGCAAATGTTTAGAATCAGCTCCTCTATCTATCTATGTAATTCAAGCCAACGTCATATCGCTCTGGTACGAAAATGACAAAAATACGATTTTGCTCTTATAATTTTGAGCAGGCAAAAATCGGGCAGTTTTAAAGTATATGTGTTTTCTCGAACTTGCCAGTCGAATTGTGGAAATCTGATTTCATATTCGGGTAGAGTATACTGGAATACCTATGTCCCGAGCAGTCCATAAATATCGAAAGTGCTGTTTATAGTGGAAGCAAGAAGTCCGATGGTATGACATCGAAATGCACCAAAAATAGCACCAAAATACTCACCGTGACGAGATCAATTGATCTATGTGTATTCTAAGACCGGAAGTCAAAAAAACGTTAGTGGGCCGATTTGTGGTCTTTACGTGGGCTTCGTAGTGTAGGCCGACTGGCCGACTTCTGGACTGTAGTGTAGGCCGGTTGTGATCTCGGGATCATTTTTGGACTTTTTCGGACTCCATAACGCTCGAACGGCTGAAGCCAAAAACATGATATTTCTAGCAGTATTAGAGGACAATGTGGCCTTTTGATTACGGTAAATAATTTGTTATTTTCGTTCTGTCTTTAGCCAAGAAGGGTATCAAAGTGAGAATGGTCATTAGGGCTAATAATGATCCCCAAAACAGAAGTTGACCAAAGTATTACTCTTTATAGTCATACATTTAAAGTATCAAGTTCTGTCACAAAAAATGTTCATCTCACCGCGCTCTTTCATTCTATGTATCACACTTAGAGGCTTGACTCAAAGAGTACTGTGGGCCGATTGGTGGCCTTATACGCCCCCATCCTTTAGCAGTGATTTCTATCTGTGTCGAAAGTCGATACACTTTTGTATATAAGCTGAAAAATTTGGCTCAATATATTAACTCTAACGAGGGAACATATTTGAGTGTTCCCCCTAGAAAAGAGGCGGAACCTAGCCTATCTTGTAGAGAGTTTTACGCTGATCAAGAATATATATATCTTAGCTGCCCAAATTGTAATCTCGATATGAGAGAGAACACGATATGTTTTGCCTACCTTACCCTATTCGTTGATGAGTATTGTGTTTCGCAAATTACTGCTTATTTTTTTGTAAGAGATGAAAAGTCCACATGAAAGAACTCGCTGTAGGCTACAAAATAGGATATCTGACAATTTCATCTGTCATGTATTTTCTGGAACATCGTGATTTCAAAAGAGGCTGTGAAAAAGGTAAAAGTTCGAGTGTGATTAAGTTGCCATTGAGATATGTTTGAAAGCAGCCCACGATGATTTTTCTTATGGATACGTGCAGTCACAAGCATGAAGTGTTGTTAAGTGTTGTCATCAAACAGCTCAGTTAATTTCAACCGTCATGAAGTCATCAAAGAAACCCGCAATGAGACAAGATACATTCTGCAAAGAAGTAAAACGCTTTTAGCGCAAACTCTAACGGAATTAATGTGTGAAACACGATGATGTCACATTAGGCGGGGATACAAGGAAGAAAGTCTATTTTGGGGATTTAAAATCCATTCAAAATTAAAAATCAATTTAAAATCTAAGTCCAGATTTTTCTTAATGCACTAAAACATCCAAAAGTCGAAAAAATTAAATTTAATTAAATCCAAGAGAGAATCCACCAGTCCAAACAGCCAAGAATTCAGAGGACCAGCAGTCAAAAAGACCAAAAAATCTTAGATAGTCCCAAAGTCCACTTTTCCCTTGTGAAAACGAGAACCTTCGCCATCTCGATCACGCTTCTTGGCAAAGGTTAAACAGCAGCATGTCGACATGTCTGTCACGATCTGTGAGGCAAGGTTGGGGTTCCCTTTTTTCATTATATACTCCGACACTCATTAACAAGGTACATTGATGGATAAAAAATTAAAATCGAAAAAAATGTATTCTTTACTTCGAGGCAGACAATGGTTTTAAAATCGTGTTTCAGACAGACAGGCACAGACAAAAATGTATTATTTATCGATTCTAGACCCTAGTCTTACAGCCTAGGAAATGTTTTTAAATATAAATTCCGTGGTTCAAAAATCCAAAAATGGCATCTCGCCATGTCTGTCACGGTCTGTGATGGCCTACAGGATTTTTCGACATGTCTGTCACGGTCTATGACTCTGAAAGGCTTTTTAGATATGTTGGTTTTCGGTCTCGTCATGTACTATGATAATTGTGAACTGATCAAAGAAAAGTAATACCATTAAGAATCTCTCAAGCTAACCGACAAAGAGAGTGGGAAGAAGGTGATTTATGGGTTACAACTTGCATGGTTGTCAAACAAAATATTATAAGCAAAGATATGAGATAAGATATTTATTCAACTATATTCTTGAATAAAATTAAAACTATATTTATTTGCATAAGTATGTAAAATTCAATACATAATCATTCACGACACATGTTTTTATTCTCACGTTAACAGAGCCATTTAGGTCAAAAATAACATAACTGGCAAAGTGAATTCACTATTTAACTACACCTGTCTAAGTATAAACGACAAAAAAAAAAATAAAATGCATATGAAAAAAAGCTTATATTATTCCCCTTACTACTAAATGTTGTCAGAGGCTAAAAAAATGTATACGTGATTTTTTATGGGAAATCAAGTGAGAGCGGCTTCAAGCAAAAAGAATTTGACCTTGTGATACATTCATTTCATTTTATTTAGACAAACTTCTTGTCAGGTACAAGCTCAAAAACATGAGGGTTTATAAAAGAATGAACAGGTGCCAGAAATAAACCAAATAGAGTTATTTGAGAGTAGAATAGGCAATAAAAGCTTACAAAAAATTGAGGTGTATTTTCGAATTTTCTTTGAAAGCCTTAATAGTGAGCATATACATAATATTTCGAGGCAATCGGTTCCAGTCGTTTTGTGTCCTATAAAAAAAGACGACTGGATTGTTTTAGTCCTTGAGAACGGAACGTCCACAGGGGAAGAGTGATTAAACCGCACAAAAAACCTTGCTAGCCTAGGAAGAATTAACTCATTAGGATCTAAAATCGAATGGCGACTAACAATTCGATGTTTACTAGGCGGAAATAGAGTCGTCAACTTTTCAAATCCGAAAGACATCGATTTCTAACCAGGTCATTATTAACGATATAGTCGTGTTTTTTTGTTATAATACGAGCCACTAACTTTTGCCCGGGTTCAACAGGTGAACAATAAGTGGTATATATGTTATCATATACCACTAAACAATAGCCTAGTTTCGGAAGGACACAAGTTTTATACAGATTCAATCCAATGGAACTTGGAGCATCACGGAATGTATGATTAATAGCTCCAAGCATTCATCTACAGGCTGTTTCAGTGTTCGAAACATGTGTTTTCCAATGTCGATCTTAAGAGAGATAGGCCCCAAAAGCTTAGGGGAATCCTCGTAGTCCAACGGAGTACCACTTACGCTGAAATTAGAACAGCTGGAGGATCGTACGATATAGAAAAATATGTCCAGCGACACTTTTCAGAGTTCTAGGACATGAAATTCGCATCACACCAATCCGAAATCCGATCAATCTCGGCCTGATCGAGTGATTTAACCATCAGTGGATCTTCGTGTCTTGCGAAGGAATAGACTAAGAAAAGGTCATCAGCAAACAAACTGTATAAGACAGTTGATGTTGCTTGGTGAAGCAAATCGTTAATAAAAATAAAAAATAAGAGAGCATCTAACATAGATCCTTGGGGTACGCTCGATGTTATTTGACTTGGACTAGATATTTACCCTTCTATTTTTACTTGTTGAAAACGATTCCTAAGTAGGAAGCAAACCAGCTCAGGTCCTGAATGCCAATAGATTTAAGCTTACTGAGGAGCATCCTATGGAATATTCGGTCAAATGCTTTAGCCAGATCGAAACTCACACCAATACTATCCTTAATAGGATCGCTGTTTGCACTCTCATAAAGCCGATTTGTAACACAAAGTAAAGCATCTGTTGATGAAGTGTGGGGTCGAAATCAAATTGGTTCTCCAACAGAAGCCTGTTTGAAAGCAGATGATTCAGAACTTGCTATGGACGACCTTTTCGACAAACTTTTGCTTGCAGCAACTAACAACAATATTGGACGAAAATTTGTGACAGGCTCTGTGCAAAATGTTTTATTTTGTCCAAAAGTTCCACCCTAGATCTTTCTGTTACCGTTGAAAGATTTGAAATCCTCATATTCACTAATTCTTTGTACTATATCTACATTAAAAAAAAGCATTTTTTCTGAGCGCACGCTTGACTATAGCAAAGCGTGTTTGCTTTCTAACGAAGCGTTTCGCAGCTCTAGACAATACTATTCTGACGAGTTATAAGCATCGGTCGTAGGTTACTGATAGCCTTAGTGTATTTAGCTGTCATAAATTCTGCTGATAACACCGTCAGTATACTCCTCGGTTACGGCAACGGAACATTTCATGGTCAGGTGACATATGGAACTGGGAATGCTCCATATTCTGTGACAACCGGGGATTTCAATGGTGATAATCGAACTGATTTGGCTATCTCAAATTTCGCTGATAGCACCATCAATATACTGATTGGCAACGGCGACAGAACATTTCAGAGTCAAGTCACACATGCAACGGGGAAGTCCCCAATTTCTGTGACAGCAGATGATTTCGATGGTGATGATCGAACTGATTTGGCTGTGGCAAATAAGGGTTCCGACACCGTCAGCATATTGCTTGGTAACGGCAACGGAACATTTCAGGGTCAAGTAACATATGGAACTGGGAATGATCCAAATTCTGTGACAACAGGGGATTTCAGTGATGATAACAGAACTGATTTACCAGTGGCAAATAAGGGTTCCGACACCGTCAGCATATTCCTCGGTAGTGGCAACGGAACATTTCAGAGTCAGTCCGCTAATGGCACTGGGAATTCTCCATATTCTCTGACAAGAGGTGATTTCAATGGTGATAATAGAACTGATTTGGCTGTAGCAAATTAAGGGGATAACACCGTGGGTATATTCCGCATCACACCAATCCGAAATCCGATCAATCTCGACCTGAACGAGTGATTTCACTTTTGCTTGCAGCAACTAACAACAATATTGGACGAAAATTTGTGACAGGCTCTGTGCAAAATGTTTTATTTTGTCCAAAAGTTCCACCCTAGATCTTTCTGTTACCGTTGAAAGATTTGAAATCC
>CAJNOQ010009297.1:0-10401 GCA_905250885.1 Didymodactylos carnosus
ACTTTTCTTCAAGAACATAGTGCAATCAAATTTTAATGCGTTCGTCAAGCAGACAATGCTTTTGTCATGTTATAATCTCTAAAAGGAAAAATCAGTATGAATAGAGAGTTAGGTAGTAAACTCAGAGGATGTACACAGCAAATTCAGTTCTCTGTTCTGTTATCTGAATAAATCTCATTTTCGCTAGTTTTATACCAGAAACGGTTTTTCGTCTCGTTTGAAATGAGAAAAAACTTTGGTATCGTCGATCAAACATGTGGCGAGAGTGTATACGACCATTCCACGTAAGAGTCCACCCGAGTGGGCAAAGTCGAAAGCTTTCATTCGATCACAAAGCTCCACGCTTTCTACATGGATCGATAGACTCAGTGAGGTAGTAAATACCCTGAAAGGATTTTCCCTCATGGCTATCGAAGACTCGGTTTTCTGAAAAGCGAGTTTCTCGAACACTCTAGAAAATATCCAAAACCATTTCTTAATGAGGAATAATTGTAGCCCACACATTTCTGATTAAATGAGACGCCTCCCAGCTCTACATGAGCTTTCTTTGCAAAGTTATAGAATTTAAAAAAAGTCCTAAATTAATTTCTTCTTATTTCTGTAGCTTTGAGCTAACAATGAATATTTCTTTGTAAATTCTATAACTGTGCAAAGAAAGGTCATGTAGAGTTGGAAGACTTCTCATTTGATGCAGAAATCTGCGGGCTACAATTATTCCTTGGTAAATGGTAACGAAAAAGTCATGCTAACATGACTCTAATGGCCGTATATATATATATACTCTCGCCACGTGTATGATTGACGATACTAACGGTTCTTTCTCATTTTAAACGAGACAAAACACAGTGCCTGTTATTTAAAGCACTTTATTTCTTAAAGTAGAATACTTTTATACTCGAACGTTTTGCAGGTTATATCTGCTTTTTGAGCCTTTTTGAAGTAGAACTAAATCATAAAAATAACCGGTTTACAGAGTAAGTACACAGCAGTTGCAGTGAGTGAGAGAATAGGGATATATAAAATCCTTGCTATTTTACTGTCGCACAGCTGCAAATTTTCTTCATTCATTTTGGGTAAGTTGTTTTTCATTCTATTTTATGACATATACGGACTTAGTGAATCTGCGAAAGAGGTGTACCTCAAAAGAAAACTTGTCCAAAAATCCGATATCTACCATTGTAACTAGCGAAAATGAGATTTATTCAGATAACAGAACAGAGAACTGAATTTGCTGTGTACATCCTCTGAGTTTACTACGTAACTCTCTATTCATACTGATTTTTCCTTTTAGAGATTATAACATGACAAAAGCATTGTCTGCTTGACGAACGCATTAAAATTTGATTGCACTATGTTCTTGAAGAAAAGTCCGAGTAAAACATAGTAAAATCAGTCGTAAATAACAAAACAGTGAGTGGAAAAATGTGGAACTAGTGCGTTGAAGCTGGCTGAAAGTTAGCAGTATACGCCGTTTTATGACGTCGTTTTTTGACGTGTCCCATCCTAAACGGTCGTATCCATTCCGGACAAAATACGACGTCTTAATCCTTCTCCACGGTAGACGTCATCGTATTGCGTCGCAAACAGCGCCGTATTTTAACGTATACTAGAGTATCGTAAAGTGCAGTATCATTCATCGTAAACTGTAGTATACGGCCCTTTACGGCTTTCGTAATCATCGTCCTGGGTAGGCATGCACCAATACAATATATTGGATTTCAATAATACTGGCCACCCAGTCTATTGGAACCAATAATTATTGGTCACCCAATCTATTGAGACCAATATGATTGGACATCCAATATATTGGGTTTTCACAATATTATTGGGTATTGGATCTCTTGAGATCGGCCTACCTTACGCCTGCGTTATATCCCGTTTTGAATCAAAATATAACTCAATTAGGCATACCTTTCTTAATGAGGCATTATTGTAGTCCGCAGATTTCTGATTAAAATGAGACCTCTCCCAGCCCTACACGACCTTTCTTTGCAAGTTAAAGAATTTACAGGAAAAGCCCTAAATGTTCATTGTCAACTAAAAGCTATAATTTAGGGCTTTTCGTGTAAATTCTATAACTTTGCAAAGAAAGGTCGTGTAGAGCTGGGAGATATCTCATTTTAATCAGAAATGTGCGGTCTACAAGCATGCTTCATTAGGAAAGGTTTTGGTTATCTTTTAGAGTTTCTGAAAACCTGATTTTCCAGAAAACCGGATCTTAGTACGATTAAGGACAGCTCCCATAATCATATTTGGAATCAGCATGGTCGATAACCTATAACCCACTAGACTTCGATCAAAAAGCGTTTTATCACCTCGAGAGGTTCCCTCGTTAGAACTGTCAAACGCCTCATTTTATAGGAAAATGTTTGCTCTACCAAACTGAGGTGCTACAAAAAATTTTAATGTTATATATAGAGAAAATACAATAAATCGCAAATCCACTATAATCACAGAAAAATAATCGAGAGTCGCTTTTTCCGCAATTTTGCTCAGTTTTTGATGCTTGTATTTCTATCGCAGATAACACTAAAATGTCTTTTTGCACTTTAGTTTGGTAGAGCAAACATTCTTCTACAAAATGAGACACTCGGCAGTCCTAAGTGATTTTCTATGACTGATTCGGAACGACTTTGCTGGATGTCCTAACATCGATTATTAATCGATGCATACCTAGTATCGATCGGGATATGCTTCCTCACGTTTCTATAAAGATAAATGATATTAAGGTTAAAAAATTGGAATCCAGTGTATTGTGGAATCCAATATTATTGTAAAATATTATTGGGTGGCCAATATTATTGGTCCTAATATATTGCGTATACAAAAATATTGGGATCCAGGATTATTGGATAGCCAATAATATTGTACAATACCTTCAATAATGATTGGTATTGGTACATGCCTAGTTCTGGGTGGCGAAGACTCTAATCACTTACAAAGTTTATCTAAGCAAGAAATGTTTCTGAAAATCAAACTCCTCAGCTTATCAAAAACCAGATAGTTCAAATTATGACTACGGATACTAGAAGGTATTTATGCACAATAGAAGAACAGCGTGCCGAAATTGCTTTGTACTTTCTCTGGCTCTGTGTTAATATTGACTTTTCCTTTGCAGACAGATTATGGCATGATGTAAGCATCGTCTGACTGATGAAAACGTTTTAAAATTAATTGCACCATGTTCTCGAAGAAAAGTCCGAGTAAAACATGACGGAATCAAGCGCAACGAAAAATTAGAATCGATTAGGCATGAGTTTCTTCAGATATGCGCTTGAGAAATAAAACGTCACTAGGGCACAGTTCGAAGCAGTTTTCCTCTTCAAAAAAACCTTTTGTAACTTGTGGCCTGCGGTAAAACTTGTACAGACACGCAGCTCTAAATAGGTATGCACCAGTTAAAAATTGGTGTTGGAACATCCGGGAGAACTGCCATACAACATTTATCACGATTCGCTGAGCTGTGAAACATCTCATTTTGTAGGAAAATGTTTGTTCTACAAAATACATTTGTTAAGGGAATCTAAAATGCACCAAATCACAGAAAAAAGACTATTCGAACAGTTTTTTTTCTATGATTTAATATATTTTTGAATGCTCTAAGTTTCCTTAGAAATGATTTCGGAATTTCCTTAGCAAATGTATTTTGTAGAACAAACATTTTTCTACAAAATGAGATGTTTCACAGCTCTGAGCGAATCGTGATAACAGTTGTATAGCACCGGAGGCTCCAGCACCAGTTTTTAAGTGCTGCATACCTAGCTGTGGGTACCTTAGAAAAAGAGAACGGTCGTGATTTCTCTATTTCTCGATAATAATGGGGCATGTTTGATTTCGGTGGTACGTGAAAAAATGTTAAAATGTTTCTCTTTCAAATAAAATAGCTTATAACAACGGTGTGAAAGATGGACCACTTTGCATGCGATTCTTTCCGGTCCAAAGCGGCTAATATGAGCCAAACTTCGTTGCAGGGTGTTAAAAACCGCTTGGACCGTTTTTCGTAGCGCGTTCTTTGAAGACATTTTGCGCATGGATATACATAAGCCTGAGGATTTGGAGAAACTTCAAAGCTATTATTTCGCCAAGCTTTTCTTTCTCTTTTTCTTTTAGGAGCTGGCGGTTGTAATGGCGGGAATTTCATCCCTTCAGTTCAATATTTGCAATCAAAGAACGGAACTCAATTTCTTTGGCAAGATTATCCTCTAGGATCTACGAATGTTTGCCAAACCAAAGGCTCCGTTTCCCGACAAATAATCGGACCTACTCTTAGCTACGCGGAAGTGAATTATTATGATGAAGCTGCCCTGTTGCAAGCTGTTAGTCGAGGACCAGTTTTCGTGGGTATTAATGCAGCAGCACAAGGGTTTCAGTACTATGCAAGTGGAGTTCTCAACTTGTCGGCAAACGACTGTAATCCATATGCGTTAGATCATGCTGTGACACTTGTTGGCTATGGTTATGATTCTACAACGCGATTGAATTATTGGAAAGTGAAAAATAGTTGGTCTACGACATGGGGAGAAGGTGGCTATGTTCGTATTGCAAGAGGAACAAATGTGTGCGGCATTGCTACGAATGCGTACGAAGGAACGCTTTGAGTAAACTGGTGTTTTGTGTTGTAACTTTCTTTACTTTATAGTTAGCACCTAAATTAATATGATAGTTTAATACTTCGTGTGAATCTTAGACCTTTCTTGCAACCGCTACCTCAATAAAATAAATCTTTAAATTACTGGCGTTTCGTTCCATTCAATGTATAAGTAGTACCATAAGATCAGAAAAATCAGTTTCTACTTTCGATTCTTTGTATGATAAAAAGCGGGAAAAGTTACCCAAATTTCTTAAAACAGGCTCTGAACGAAGTATAACAGATCGGAGCACTTCTTCTAAATATAGAAAAAGCTTGATGCATGTAATTTTTTAGTTCGGTGCCTTCTTACAAGCGTGTCCTCTATTAGGACTGTATCAAATGTTATATAACCGTATGTGTTCATCAGTAGCTCATTAGTAGCTATACATTCTATGATATGTGTATATCCGCATAATACAATGAATAGTTCACGTGACAATCATAAGATGCCTTTGTTCGTAAAAAAAAAAGAAAGTGCGTGTGTAGATGTTCGTTACTCTTTTAATGCCTCCCTGTTGAAAGACGAAGAGATCTGTAGTAATTATTGTTATTAGAAAAGTACGGTTGCTGAACCACCTCTGTCTTTGTCTCAAAGTATTGTTGTAATCTTATTTTAGATGGGTATTATTACAAGATCGAAGACCACTGCTCTCGCAGCAACAGCTGCTTCTCCGCCCATCAAATACAATAACACAAAAATATGTAGTCGGGCAAAATCTACTTTACATACACGATCTAACAGTAGATTATCCTCTTCGACTCTCCATTCACCGTCTGGGTCGTCTTCATCTTCCTCTACGACCTCGACCGATTCCATTTCATCCGACTTAAATAATTTAAGTCTAAATAACACTTCTACACCATGTGCTTCGTCGCCGCCATCTTTATCTAAAGTTAATCGTGTACCACAATCTGATCCAATTACTATCTTCAAAAGTCTCAGATTAACAGATCAGTTGTGTATGGCAGGATATACTTATCAAGTCAAAGATGCTTTGAAAGATAAGATCAGATGGACACGTAAAGAAAAACGTAATCAGAATCACCTTGCCGTGAAGCAACTAACACAACAAAACATTTAACAACTGAACAAAGTCCTAGATAAACATGCACGAACGTATACTCTGGCTTTTAAAGCATTGAAGAAAGCTGCTTAAACGCTGAAATTGAAACTGAGACCTAAACGAATTATAAGTGACTTTGAAAGTGGGCTTATTGAAATGTTACGAAGTGAGGTAAGGGAGGATATTGCCTTGACTGTTCTGTACAAAAGTATATTTTTATATTTAGTTCATCAGGCGTGGTTTTTCCATTTTCTACAAGCCGTTACCAAAAAATTCTTATCGACCGTGGAAATATTATAAAAAAAATGATTCATTACATTTTATTGAAAAAACTGATGGCTGTCGTTCTGCGTAAACCTGATTATATGGATAATGCCTATCTATTGTTATTTGATGATTATTCGAACATTAAAAAATTGAAACCATATACCACTCAATTGAAGAGACTGTTAGACTATTATGGCAAAACAGTGGATGAAACCGTCAATCAGAACAATGATTTTATTTTATAATGTTCAGTTTAGAACTAATAATTGGAATGAAGCTTACAATTTAGCTTTTCAAAATCGTGCTGAAAAGCCGTATCCCTCAGTCTGGGCTACATCTGTTTTGTTAATAACCGAAGACATTGCAGTGCGATTATCTCACGCGCGAGTATCATGTATTCCTATCGGTTTCTCGGATCATCACAGCATCTCAAAAAAGCATCTCAAGAGGGCTTTCCCTTATGACGGAGTCGATAGCACCATAAAAACAATAGCATATGCGGACGATATTGATACCATTATCTTCAGCAGAAATGAGGAGACTGAGACTATCAAAATGTTTGATCTTTACAAGGCTGTGTTCCTTTTCGTCCTTGCTTTTTCTTGCGGACATCTGAACAATTCTGTTAAATCTTTCAACAATTCATCATTTGCAATTGCTAGATACAGTTTTTGATAACTATCATCATCAAGACACCATTGCTTCAATTCATCCAAAGTGTTTTTAGGGAGAGGCCGTCATTCATTTCATACATTTATTATGCAAGCACATTTTACATGTACGTTGTGTCGAGTAGAATGTTTCGTCAAGAGCTACTCACGTTATTGCGAAGTATTTATGACAAAAACCTAAGAATACATTCTGCAGCAACGCAATCTGTCGCCTTGCTTGATATGTGAGAAAACTATTAAAGAACTTGATAGTTCACAGTTTTTGTTGAAAGTTACTGAGATGGACGGGGATGGATAAGCCATGACGCTGACGACAAGTAGTTGAGCGCTATTCGGAAAAAGACCCCCATCCATCTTTAGTACGTTACTTAATTGTCATGAGTAATTTTTTGTAATGCAGTTTAAAATATACTCAAGAAATACGACATTGAGTTATGGAGATATTCTACAGCCGGATTCGTTGACCACATAAGCTACTAGTGAACTAAATTCAGATTTTCCATTTATCATGCAAATCCTTACCGGAAGCTTCTCTATGTTTTTTGTCATGTATGACAGCTTTGATGATGATTATCATACTGCGATGCTATTCAGCACGTATGTGAGAGTGTGGCAATTAATATTTTTGTATGGAAATCCTTTTAAATAATTAACGGATACACAGCATTTAGGCTCCACTTTTCTTACGTTTCCTGTTTTTTACTAAAACATCCTAGTTTCGGAATCTTATTCTACATTTTCTATTTTTTCAGGTTGTTTCCTTTTTCTAGTAAAAAGATTTAGTTGTTCTAGCGTTTTACAAATTTCTATTTATTTTAAACTACATTTATTGTAAAATAAGCTTCTTGACACTCCTTGCTAAATCGATTCGCCATTTAGCGACATTCTGACGTATGACTTTTATGTGTTTGCTTTTTTGATATTTGAATCTCGCTGAGTTATTTTCATCGAGAAGAAAAGTTACGTGATCTACTGTGAATACACTTTTTTCGAATCAATAGATGCAGAACTTGGTTCTTTGCAGAATTAAACATTGAGTTCCAATATTCCTCATGGAACTCATTTTGTAGCCTTTTATCATACATTCTGTATTGATCCTACTTTTCAATATAAATGCTATAACGGGGTTCAAAGTTCTATGCTGTTATGTTTCCAAATATAACTTGAATAGTATTCTAACTTGTTCACTTTATTTACTAATTACTTGCTAACAAAAACTCCCTATACTCTCTAAAGCACGGCTATTTGTACATAAAATCTACATATAGTTGAAAACACTGGAAACATATGGAACGAAGGGTAAGGACGAAAGAATAATAGAAAAGCACATGACAAACATATGTCGTTAGTAGAACAAAGAGGACAAAGAATGGTACATGACGGAGATATAAGTAAACATGCTAAGTACATAAGAAAAAACGCATATAAAAACTTTAAGTTTATTCCTGACAAAAAGACAGAAACTTAGTAAGTACTTGAATTTTTCGTTCAATATAAATATCGAAGAACAAACATACAATATTAGCACAATCCACTCATATATGTACAAATGTACTTCTGTTTTTACAAGTCTTTCCTGCTTCATCATATATATCGCGTAACTATAGATCAGTAGCTTTTGTACTTTTAGAAGAATTAGCAACCGATAACGTGAGGGATAACAAAGTCGGAGTGACTTGTTCGACTGAATAATGATCGAATAAAACAGCATCTGCATCAATGTTTCATCCTTCTCTTAGTTTTCTCAAGTTTTCATTTGCTTTTATGATTTTATCTTTATGCTGCAATGCATAAATGCCACGTGAATTGTCAAAATCTTCCTTGAAATTCATCTAAAAACACTGTCATTCGCCCTCGAAAATCCAATAGATTGAATGTTTCGTAACACTGACCTGTACTTCATAACATTCTCACTGCGCTTATAATCAAATACGAAGAAGACAGTAGACTATACCATTATATGAATTTCTAGACACACAAACTATGTACAGAGGATTTGTGATTAGTCGGCGCGTGGGTTGAAATCTCTTGACAGCCAATGAACACAGAAATCGAACTCTTTACTAGACTTTGATTCACATAGAGAGTGAGAAAACAGAAAGGTGCGAAAATGATCAATGAAGAGAGGCAAAGAGAAATGATTTTTCATCCGAAGACTAAACGCTTAGAGTCTCAATCTAATACTCCCACACAGTGGAATTAAAAATATGTTGCAGAAAGACAGACGGACAGACAAATGGATTATTTAGCCTCGGACAGACCTTAGAATCTTCAGTCTATGGAAAATCTTTTGCAAATTCACTAATCCAAAATAAATCCTTGCTTACATATATGCAACTTCCATTTTGCAGGCTATAAATCTTCTGGTGTTGCATTCCGAATAGTTTATTCCTGGGCACATCAACTTGTTGGCATTGTCACGTCTTTTTTGTTTGTGTTTTTTATTATGTACAGAAAAAAATAGTTTCAACCTTCCATCTTGTAATAAAACTTCAAAAAGGTCAATTCTACGATAAAGGTCATTTTTTTCGATTTTTTAGACGTTTGCAGTATTTCAGGTTTTTCTCCATGAAAAAAGGACTTTTAAAGATTTTAAAGGTGATATTCGTGATCAGCTCGACAAAACGAATCAGAATGTGTGTGAAAAATCGAAAAATAAAACCCACTTGAATTTTGCATTAGCTGCACCTTACAAATGCTGTTGTATGTTCCATATAGTTGCTAATGATCGCTAAATTTCGCTGTTCTTTTCCAATGGTCAAATGGATTGTAAATAAGGTGACTTGATGCTGACTAAAAAATCCTTGTTGAACGTCACGTTGACGTATTAGTGTATAATTCATTGAGAAATCTATCTGAGCCACAACAAAAGTCTTGTCCGTTGATTGACAACGCTAATCTCTGATATATTCACGTTGTTCACGATTTATGTGTGTGTGTAGCAAGAATAAAGGCCAGCTTTCTTCTATTTCCGTTAGTAGAGAATCAACTGAGCCAGACATCTGCTGAAGGTCGAACTTATTATTGACTTTCTTCCACATGTTCCATGAGCATTCTTCATCCAAATCCACCATATTGTTATCAGTAACCGTATCTATGATGCTTTTCGTTGGACAATGATCACATTTACCATTAAAACACTTTTCATTCGAGACATTGCAAACCATTTCAGTTATCAGATCCTTCACATTGACCTTGTCACTAGACGATAAAGAAACTACACCGGCACATTTTCGGCAGTAAGCGTTCCAAGCCTATAATGAAGTTAAGTTACATTCGAATCAATATATACTAGCACAAACCTTCAATAACAGATCCATATTTTCGTGGATAATACACATGCACGTCTCGTGCGGCGTTGCAGTCTTTACTTCTCGTGGTGGAAGAGCATTAAAAGTTGATCTTGAAACAGCTCCAGGATGTCGTTCGTTGAATAAGTGGTAGACATCTAAGACAGTCATTTCTAAAAATCGAACTGCCACTGATCGCCCGTGAATTTTGATCGTATCTTTGGAATTGGATGAGACTCGACTGATACCATCTTCACAATAGAACCTGACCACAGCATCAATTGTTGAGTCAGATAAAGAATGACTATTTTCTCGTAGACAGTGTGGTTAAGCTAGTATTCCATTTCTTTTTCGAAGAACCAGCGATCGTCGAGCCTGATTTGGCTTTGATTGAAACCTGATAAGTGAACGAAGTTTTTAGTAACATTTGATTGAAAAAATGCGAAAATATTGAACGGAGTGAGGATGAATACACACCA
>CAJNOQ010009298.1:0-10401 GCA_905250885.1 Didymodactylos carnosus
TATCAGGTGCATATTCCATCGCCCTTGGGTAGTGATTATCTTTGTTAGTTAGCCTATCTCTCCCTCTCATCCACTAAGACAGGTCCGGAGATCTCTCAGTGCTGTACCACTAGGTCTCTGCTTACTTATATCAGCCTTTCGAGGAGGAGGGCACTAACAAACTTCATCAAACATACCAAGTTCGATATGAAATATATATTGCTCAATAACAAAAGTTTAGAAAGAATATCTTTGTTTAATTATTTATCAGTATCCTTTAGTTGAGGCAAATGGCCTTTTGTTTACGATTCGGCACGTGCATGTCGGAGTTGAGATTGGAATCTAGAGGAATTCGCCTAGGTGAGAATAGAATTCTGATTTCAACTGATTGCGATTGGAATTCTAATGTCAACTAGTTGTGATACGAATGGTGCCTAACTGAATTAGTTGAAGTCAGAATTGTAAACCAAACTGGATGAGATCAGAATTCCAATGTGAACTGACAAACTGGACTAGTTGAGTTCAGAATTTAAATTCATGCTAAGAAATTGCATAGGAAAGGGAGAAGGAAAAAATGTGACGTGCAGAGAAAATGAAAGTGAAAGATTTTTCTTCTAGTGTACAGTACAGTATCAATTTTCTTTTGCATAAAGCATATCGTGTCACATCACAGTCTTTTTTAATTCAATGTATTTTGCATAATGCAATAATGCAATCATAGCAGTATTATACTTTATATTTAAAACTTTATTTCCAACTGCTCATTCAAATAATTTTTTCATAATGCAAGACTTTCATAATAAGCTTGAGTGTTATATTTCGACTCTTCATTCAAATAAACGTGCAAAATATACAATAAGATACATAACGCATGATCAAATATTACAGGTGTTGAAATCCGATGATTATAAAGCACCTAGTGCAAAATTTAAATTTTGGGCGAAAGAACATTTTTATCTGGTTAAAATCGTTGATGTTGATGTGATTTACTCAACAAAACATAAACAACCAGTGGTAGTTATGAATAGTAGTGCAGATGACTGTCATACTGGTTCTCGTTCATTTAATTATAGATAAAAAATCATTACTCTCACATACCACAGGAGACAGTTAAACTATTTCTTGGCTTATGTGATGTATGTTAGTCGAAAAGTATTTTCGAAAGCACCTGCTGGAAAGCCTATTGTTTCCCTTGGTTTTATGACACGCATGCAAATTGACCTGCTGGACATGCGGAGTTCTGAAGCTGATGGATTTAATTGAATATTCCACGGGAAAGATCACTTTAAAAAATATTCATGGTTATTTCCAATCAAAACAAAAGAAGCGCAAAATGTTGCATTAATATTGCAATCAATATTTTATCAATTTGGACCTCCGCGGATTCTCCAGTCCGATAACGGACGGGAGTTCACAGCAAAAGTAATTTTGGATTTGAAAAAGACTTGGCCAGAGTAGTTATTGTTAATGGAAGACCTCGTCACCCGCAAAGTCAAGGGCTTGTAGAAAGGGGAAACGCAGTTGTACAACAGATGTTAGGAAAATGGATAGATACAAATAAAACGAGAAATTGGATTGGGGGTCTCGATATGTAGAGGAAAATTTTAGCTGAATAAAACCTTACTTGTGCGTTTCTTAATGAAGGTCGTGTGATGCTTGCAATTAATAGCAGTATGGCTAAATTAACTCAAAAGACACCTTTTGATGTAAAAACTGTTGACAAATTTGAATAAAAATAAGCACATACATATCCTAGTACTTTATGCAATTTCTTAGCATGAATTTAAATTCTGAACTCAACTACTCGTAGTCCAGTTTGTCAGTTCACATTGGAATTCTGATCTCATCCAGTTTGGTCTACAATTCTGACTTCAACTAATTCAGTTAGGCACCATTCGTATCACAACTAGTTGACATTAGAATTCCAATCTCAATCAGTTGAAATCAGAATTCTATTCTCACCTAGGCGAATTCCGAATTCCTCTAGATTCCGATAGATCTCAACTCCGACATGCATTTGTGAAAAAACGTGTGATGGAAAAAAGAAAAGACGATCAGTTCTGGTTTATTCACCTCTTCGAATTGGCATGCCCTCCCTAATCGTTCATGAATTCTTAGCGGATTTGTATTTTTATGCAAAACAAATGCTTTCATATACGTACATACAATGGATGTATCTGCATGACTGTTATTATTCATACAATTAAGATGGGGTGAAACACCTACATAAGCAAAGTCCGAGAAATCTCTGTTTTTATTACTGCTAAAATCAGATAAAAATGTTTCTTTTTCGTCATAACACTGCTACTGAACAAGTTAGAGAGAAAAGACCTTAATAAAAACAAAAAAGGAGAAGCAAAAATTTGTCTTTAATATGATCAAACTTTTATTATTTTAATAAACAGTCTTTTTATCTTTCAGCTTCGTTATTTCATCTGTTATCCATTCATTTTGTTTCCTTCTAGATGACTTTGGTTTGAAATACTTGCCTACGTTACTAATATTATATTCAACCAGAGATGTCATCAGGTAAATACGGCCCGTAATGGGATCCACTAGTTGAAATACTGTCGTAATACATAATACATAGTATCTGCTAACATACATAATACACAATGTACCCCGCATAATAGACGACCACCTGGTCGTGTAACTTATCCCGCAAGTCGAGCTCTAAAGGGTGGTCTTCTATTGCGGTCAAATTCTGTCGCCTGCCGGTAGCCCAATGGTAACTCCCACGTACCTGAAGGCCATCCCCTATTGGAAATACGTTTCGACGAAATTTTTTTGAAAATTCCCCTATAGGTAGGTAAACAAAATATAATTTTATTACAACCAAGCTCATTTCTCTCATTTTAAAGCCAATTAAATACACCGAGCTTGAATATCTCTTTTTCCGAGCTCATTTAATTTCGCATTTGTGCAAAAATTACAACAAAAATTAATAAAGTATACAAAACAAAATGACTGTTTTCAAGCATGTTATATCTATAAAGTGTATTTTTCTTCTTATTTGAGTCATATCTCTGAAACAACAATTGATCACGAGTTGATTTTTTCACAGATGTATATCCCGTTCTAAACAAATAAAACAAAAAAATTATCATAAAACCAGTTAAGCAAATCCTAAGATATAAGCCATTTAGTATTTCACATGCAGCGGTACAAGAGTTATGCAACTGACTCCAATACGTCTATATCCGTGAGTAGAGTGGTTAACAAATCAATAATAACTGACAGATGAGAAACGACAAGTAACACCTTATTAAATATATTAACATTGGTTTCATTTAGTTTCTGAAGTTTTAGTTTTTCATAAAACTAAAGAAAATGTCTAGTGTTTAGTTTTTGCTTAAAAGTCATTCCTAAAGGCGTTGTACAACTCCAAAGGTGAACTTTTCTAACATGTGCATGAAACCCTTGTTTGAATTAAGTTTTCCATCCGTTACAGATTAACCGTGCAGAAAGCAAGAGGTTTTCGTATTTAAGCCAGTATGAACTACGCTTACAACTATGTAGCAGTAGTTTTATATTCGCCTACATATTTCTCTACAAATTTTTATTTAGTTACGACTTATGATCGTACAACTAATAATTTAAATACAAACGATTATGAGCATTCGAACTTCGAATTTCCGACACTTCTTATTTGTAAACATCGAATTTTAGGTTGTTAATCACAAAATGCAGAAAGTTCTGTTATAACGTAAGATCTGAAGCGTATCTTTATGCACCACGTTTTCTTCTTTCTTTTGCAAACTTCTGTCCACCAACGCTTTCTTCTGATCATACAAGCTATCAGCACGTTTCAAGCAGAAACTCGTTTATGGCGGCCAAATATCCGTCGGCTGATGTAACTGAAAAAAATTATCGATGTCTCTTCAGTACAGAGCTGGAACCGGCTGAGAAAAGATAAACCGGTCCGGTCCGGTCGATCTGAAAGTGTAATCAGACCGGTCCGGCCGGTAAACAGACCAGTGAAGTTTTTTGAAAATCCATTTTCAGAAAGAATTTCTCCAGGAAATGAAGTAGTTTGCGAGCACGTGTGAGAGAATCTTCAGAATAACGAGTCTATGCTATTTAACCTTAAACAACAAGTAATGAAAATAATATGTCCTGAGCATCGTCTTATTTATTCTGACTGAAAAGACGTGAAATTTTAGTTTTTTTAAGAAAAAACAGGGTAAAAAGAGCAGATATTTAAAAACTTTCACCCGGTGAAATACCGATCTCTGCCGGCCCGGTTGACTTTCTCAAACGGTCCTGTCCGGGCGGACCGGTCCCAGCTCTGCTCCAGTGTTCACGATGCACTAGCACAAATGCTACGTCCAATACTATGAGAAACAGCCGCTGGTATGTATTATTATAAAGACGCAGTAAAACCGCTTCAGGAATCCGTTGATGACCACTAAATGCACTGATCGCAACGAAGAATAGTAAAAAGTCGGCTGACGGCTTGCCAACAGCGAAAGTACAGCAATTCACTTGGATACAAAGGAAGATATAAGTCTGTTTTCAATTCTCAATCGAACACTTCATACTGCTGATCGACGAAAGCCAGCAGCATGGTTTTCCTGTTTAAGATTATTTTTAACTGACCTCTACTAACTTCCATCGGTCAAACGAGTCGTTCGGAGGACTGTTCAACTATCTGCGTATTTCTTCCTCTTCCATTTTCCAGCATGTGAAGAAAAGAGGCGTAGCTTAAGAATAACTTGCAAGAAGATTTGAGTGATAAATTCGAAAAAGGCGACATCATCAATGGAGGTGTTGAAAAATTCAATGCGGCTAGGAACAACGGGTACAAGTATCCGTGTTATTGAACGTAGGTAGGATAAGAAAACGGTCGGGAGAGGAAAGGTTCATGACAAGAGTAGAACGAAGAACGAGATTTCATTCGTTGATAGTGGTTAACTTTTTGGAAAGCTTAAAAAGGATTTGTTGTAAATTGATTTGAACAAATATTCTTACACGTTAATTAAAACTATAAAAAGTGTTCAAGTAAACTCTGGCGAATGCCAACTTAAATTCTCGCTACTTCGGTAAGTCCAAGAAAATCTAAACCTCAAAACATTTTAAATCTCAGAAATTTGATCCTTTTGCATTTTACAACTCGACGTATAAAAACTTGTTTGTTCCCTGTGTATCAAAATTGTATATCGGTCACCTTGGGTTTTTAGTCGTACCAAAGATAAGTCTTTCGATTAATTGCTTTGTTGAATGGTCATAAAATTGAATTCTACAAATAAAAAGAGAACAAAAAATGCTAACAAAATTTGATCGAAAATAAGCGTCCTACTTGTGGAATCAAATTTCAGTTTTTTCCACGTTACTACCGGCTTAGTAACAGCTTCGACTGCTAATGTTCAACTTCGACAATTTTTGGCTCTCGGAGCAATGTACATTCTCAAATGAATTTAAAAAGAAATAATTTTACGCCGTTTCTAGTTTGACAGTTGGCAAAGAACGTTTTCTACACGTTTATATTTCGAAACATGCGTTTTTACCAGATACGGTTGTGCAACTTTATACCCAAGAAAATTAAAAGTGGAGTTATCTTGTGCAAATAGAAACGCTTCTATTGCTGAAAGATAAGAGTAACACGCACATGATGTATATAAAACCTGCGGTATCATTCATAGAAAAACGATGGTTGCACAATTTTCGATTTCATTATGAGTATGAACGTTCCACTTCTGCGTCAAAGTGGTTGCTTTTTACGTCCGCAACAGTTTGCTAAATCTTATAATAATGGTATGGCCTCTCGGTCACTATTCATAATGAAATGGCGTAATCTTTACCTATCGGATAGCAATAATGATCAGAATGTCACTCTTATTGTGGAATTAGCTGACAAAGGTATTGTACAAGAAGGCAGGACCATTAGTAAACTGGAAGAAGCAACGTTTTTGGCAGAAGAACTAATAGAATCAGCAAGACAGAGTAAAGATGAGCTGTACAAAGATATACTATCGATCTATACACGCGAATCATTTCTATATCGATTAGTGAATAAAGTATTACGCTCCTATGATTTGAGCAAATTGCAAACGTTGGGTCCGTTTTGTTATCTTTTAAATGAAGCATTGCGTAATCTTCCTGAAGAAACCCGGTATTTAGGTATCGTCTATCGTGGCGCTCAGCTAGATCCGGGACAAATTCAGACATATAAACGTATGATTAGAACAAAGAAAAATTGGCCACAATTTACATCGACGTCGAAATCACGTCAAAAAGCTGAACAATTTGGAAATGCTCTTTTCATAATAAATCTTGGTGGACGTTACGGCGGATATGGACGTGATGTTTCTCAATATTCAGCATTTCCAAATCAAGAAGAAGTCCTGCTGCCATGTTCAACGAATTTTTATGTTGAGAAGGTTGCATATGATTTGAAAAATAAAAAACATTTGATTTATATATTAGGAGGATATTGGTCAGTTAGACTGAAGAATATACAGGATCCATTTAAAACGTAAAAGACAATAGAATATCAGTTACGAGCCGACAGGAACAAGAAAAAGCACACAGATAACATCAAAAATGTTGTATATAGTTCAGTCCGGGTGAAAATAGGCTGAGCATTGTTGAGCAAACTATGTCACATGTCGCTGTTGAACAGATGAGCTATCGCCTAATCGCTCTCTCGAGTGATACAAGTGGATGATTTTCATAATCTTTTATCGACGAGATTTTTCGATTTACAGGTACTTCTGTGACATCCATGTAATGGGATGATGGTCTCACATGTGGTCATCACATGGTGATCTGGCACCAATGTCGACAATGGGTTTTTGATCGCTCACAAAAAAATTGCTGTACAGCCGTACTTTTGGAGATTTCTAGAAAAATCTCTGAAAACCAGTCAGAACCCAGACATTCTTGTGAAATGACACTAAGCACTTAAGGCCACGCGGCGGCATATAGTTTCGGCATCAAACTTTCGAATAAAAGTCGTGTTACGCTTGATCTAGGATTTTCAGTGTGTTTTTCGCAGTTTTTTATGCACTGGGTTCACCGTGACCATTGCATCCCCTCTCATAATAGATGACCACTGCTGACCATCACGTTTTCTTGCGGTGCATGACTGTTAATCAAAAATAGATTCAAGTTGGCGGCCAAAATAGAGTCGAGCCATGGTATTCCATTCTGAGGAGAGTTTTGTAGAGAACGCATTTTCCTCAGAAACTATCAACTGTTAAATGTTCGTTCATATATCATTCAATAAACTCGACTAGAAAATACATGAACCTGTTTTCGACTGTACAATAGTGACTATGGATAAAAAAAAATTTCAAAATACGCAACAATCAAGATATTTTGTGGAAAACTGCCTGCATATACAACCTACAAAATAACGAGCGGTACCTAAGTTTCTGCATAAACTTGTTTGGCATTTTCGTCAATACAATTTTAATCTTTTTCTTCAGATTTTCCATCGGAATGTAGCCCGTTTGAAGCCCTTTATTTGGTATTTCAATATCAAGAGTTCATCCAAAACTGATAAATGAGCAACATTTTCAAGTGAAGCCGCGACATGGACAAACAGGTTAAAAAGAATTATATCGTTGTTCTATCGTTTTTCATTGGTCTACTCGATTTCAAAATGTTATCTATCAAATTGGACATCGGAATGCTCATTAAACAACCATACTTCATAAAAAATCTTAAAATTTACTAGTCAGAATTCAAGACAGTAGGCAGACCTTTGGTACTAATTTTGAAGGATTTGATTTAGGAATTTTTAACGTTTTAGAATTTAAATCTGTCAGATTAACGCAACAACCATCAAAATGTGGAATGAAATAACACTCTCATCAAGCTCTAATTCTATATGATTTATTTCATTTCTCAACAACAAATTTAGCTAGAAGAAATATTTTTAGAATTATGGGCAAAATAGCTTCGAAAATAAACTTTTTGATTAGTTTTCAATAGCAAAATATGGTGTAAAACTTCTTTTATTACGTTTTGGTGTTAAGTCTTTACTCAGTGGGAATGCAGCACAAGTTGTCTCACAAGATCTTAGCAAGTCTTTTATCACCGTCTCAATGTCGTCAATTCCTGACGTTTATATATGAAATGAAAGATCTCGAACCAGACACATGTCGATGACAAAATAGATAGAAAATACCTTACTGAAGCGAGCAAAATATCAAAGAAGTTTGAGCCGAAATTTAGGATCCATCTGTTACCATATCATAGCAGAGTCGATAAATATTTGTGCCAAATTAGAAGACTTAATGATAGAGCAGAAGAGGTCTAGTGTCCAACAAGCGGTTTAAGGAAAGAATAGCGCAAAACGTTTAACGTCGAGAAGTCACAACGCATTCTGACACGCGATAACAGCACTTCTATTTATTCCCCTCATTACTTTAAATTTTAGTGCAAATTCCAAGAATTTCGATAACTCTTGTGTGAAAGAAGACAGTTTATGTATTTGACGTAATTTATTCGGTAAATTATTCCACATAGATGTTGAAGACGGAAAAAAGGATAGAGCTGAGTTTACTTTTTCTGTAAACTAACTTGATTTTCTTGTGATCGTTGGATCTGGTGTTATGGGATGAGTTATATAGCAGTTGTAAGCACTTACAGATAAGTAATGGTGCTTTTTTTATAAATAATTTTATGAAGATAGTCCAACTTTAGTATTTTGAATGTTACTTCGAACTTACTCCACCCTAAAAGTTTTCTTATTTTTATTTGGTTTGAAAAACGTAGTGCACCGCTCACTAGTAATGTATTATATTGCAATTGTTCCAGAGCAGAAATATTACACTGATTAATATATATATACATGAGCCATAAAAAATATCGTCTTCGATCAACTCCAATAGAAGAGAGTAGAAAAACCATTATATGTGTCGTCGTTGTTTCTGAGCATTTCATAATGTTAATGAACCGCATTGACAATGGATTGGATATAAATATATAAAACAAGTAGATGATAATTGATATCGATATTGTATATTCAGTAATTTTGATCTGATTTAGTTTTTTAAGAGTGCCCGTTGACGATGATAAAGATGATGCATAACGATCCAAGCAGACAAGTGTCGATAAACATGCTGAACTTTGACTTAAAGCATAAGCTAAATAATATATAATAATTTATAAAAAATATGTGATTTTATTTTAAACTATAGTTATAATCATCACCTAACAGCTGAAATAGCACAGTAAAATACAAATAACAGAAATTAACAATGGCTTGAGGAAAAAATATCTCGAACATAAATGAAGACGTAATGATCAACCAGCAACTACTAACAAATAAAATTTGTTACTAACAGTACTACCAGGAGGCATAATCCCACATTGATCAATCGCACAAAATCAAACGAGAATATTTTGTTTTGTTTATTTTATAGTGGCGATACTGTTCTGAGGATTCTTAGCATCTTATAAAAGTAATGATCTTGATCTTATATTTAATGACAAGCAATTGGCAGTTGAGTAACTTCCTTCTATTACTGGTATCACTTAGGGCATACCAAAAGTAGCAAGATTTGCAGGTAAAACCTCACAGACTAGAGGTGATTAAGTTTTCACTTCATCACGTACTTGAGCTAGTAGCCATGATTACCCACGCACAATAAATTGGTTTCGAGACATTTGCTAAAAGTTTTTTTCGAATCATCTTTGATTAAAAAACTGAGTATTTTGGTTATATGAAATATAAAAAGAAGAGTTGAAGTTTAAGGCCATACAAGCTATGATTATCACAGTTTGTGGAAACGACAAATATCGCATATCAGACAATATGAAGTGCCAAAATCTTGAGGTCAATGATATCGGATACAAGCTGTCATATCACAGTTCGGACGTGACCGATAGGACCATACGGACACGACGTACAGTGGCTCACGGACGCAACGAAGATCTAAGCCGCAATTTTGAGGTCCGTCCTATTGTGTAGACGCAGCTGTCTGGCACATAGGCAACATATTGAGGTTTACAGTATTACGTGTTGTGATATCACAGTTTACGGAGACGAGGAACAGAGTCTCACGAACACAACGAACTGTGTTATAGAGAAACGACTAATCATGTCTTACAGATAAATCTTTCTAGAGTTTGTCTGCTAGTTTTGGGAGATGTTTCACTTTTAGATCTTAAGGTCTACACTAACAAGCTTTTCCTCTCATTTCGATGGCTTTCTAGTTTTTGCTATCAAATGAATAAAAACTCGCCTCGACTGCTAATAGTCTTTTCGATTTGCTAAATAAGCTGCTAAATTCGCGAGAAAGAAAAGAGAATAAAAAGTAATTAACCCTCATCCGCCCACCTATAGGACTATCACTTGTTGCCCACCTGGGGTCCGTCCGGACCCCAAGTTGATAAAACAGGTTTAAAAATCACTGTTAAGACATGGAACATTTTTAATAACATATTCGGATTCAGCCTCGAATGATGAAT
>CAJNOQ010009299.1:0-10401 GCA_905250885.1 Didymodactylos carnosus
TTTGTCGTCGTTCGACAGTTCTACTTTTCGACAGTGAGTTTTCGACACTATCGGAATTTTTGCTCCAAATTCGACAGGCTTTCGACAAAGTTGAATTTGGAGCCAAAAGCTTCAAAACTGTCGAATTCCGAGTGAGAAATTTGGACAGATTTTTCGCTCCACTTCTGTACTAAAGAAGTACAAACGTAAATATGTAGAGACGTAGACAATCCCTACACCTTTACGTCACCACGTCTCTATGCCTCTACATCATTCCGTCTTTAAGCTTTTATGTCTTTACGCTATTATGAAAAGTCGGTTGAGAACTAGTTATGAGTCCAGCTGACGCAGCGGAAACATTGTATGAAGTTGTAAATGAGTGAGGTCGACAGAGCACAAAATTTTGTCTTTCTACTTAGAAAAATATCCATAGTCTCCAGAGCTTAGTGGGTAGACATTGAACGTGGTCTCGTGACTCACTCTCATGGCCACCCCGCTTACACACCCTACACTTTTACGGCTTTAAGCTTTCACGTTTTTACCCTTTTATGTTTTTACGCCGGTACGTCTAAAACGTATATATCTAAAATCTCATAATATACGAATATCAGCAAAATAATTTATTCACTTTTAAGCCTCTGTCGAAAATCGAATACGTACAAGTTTTGACAATATCAGAATTTTTCAATCGAAATTCGACAGGCTTTCACAGGGCTGGGCAACCCCAACTCCGGAGTTGAGGATTCTTTTGGTGGATTTGGAGTTGGAGGTGATATTTTAGGAGGTTGGAGTTGGGTTTTTGAATTTTTATTGTCAACTCCGTTTTGCATTTTCGGAAATATTCACTAGTTCTAAAACTGATCTTCTAAACGATTGAGTGGCTGTATTCACGAGTGAATTCGCAAATTCTTTGCGCTTTCCGGGCGGAAAAGCTCAAAAACGTCCAAAATCCTGCTCAAAACCGAAAAATCTTCCTTAAAAAAGGGAAGCAACCGGAGTTTAACCAGAGTTGAGAATTTTGTTGACGGAGTTGAAATTAGAATTGAAAAATTTTGAGCACAGTTGGAGTGGATTTGTAGTTGAAAGTCAGTAGAGTTGCACATCCATGGGCTTTCGACAGTGTCGAAATTTTTTGACTCAAAATTCCATACTGTTAAAACACGCTGTCGACAACTGTTTCTGTCGAACTACGAAATTACCTTTTTGTTGAGATGATCTAGATGGGTAGGCTTTTAGAATTACGCTGGCTTGTGAAGGTTTTAGATGCGAATCAAAACTATCTACAAATGGTGGTAAAACAAAGGACGGAGGACGATAAGAACCAAAATCGACCTACGCTCAAATTCGTCTTATGTTAACTCACCTGACGTAGATTTCTTCCGTGAGCAACGCCAGCATATTTTTAAATCTTAAAAATTCTTTTTCGCACCTTCCGCACCCATGGAAACATTGTAGCAACAGTGTAGTAAAAACAACTCTTCTCATGTTGAACGACCTTTACTCAAACTGCAGACATTGATCAATAGTTGAAATGCCTGGCCGGCAAAATGATTTTCACCTATCTTAGTGGTTTGAAGACTCCCTTAGTCGTTTTCTGCAATCATGAAACGGTATTTTTTGAAAGCATATCATTGGATAGCCCCTGAAATTTATAGCCTTTCATGAGAAAAGTGGTTAACAGGGCTTTTCGAAAACCAGGTCGTTGGTTTTTTCTGAGAAAATTTTGCTAACCATATACTGTGATAGAGCAAGGAATGAGTAAAATAAGACATCTCCCGGCTTTCTATACTGCTTTTCCCGCAATTCCAGTCCGTGAAAATTACCAAAGAGATGTGTTATTTTGCTCAGAATTCCTTGGTCTATCAGACTATGTGGCTTCTAAAGTTTTTTGACCAAGAAGCCAGCACTTGATTTTCCAGAAGCCTACACATCATTTTGAAACCCGTGAAATTCTCTATCGAATGATATGTAAAATGGAGCAGTTAACGGAAAGATTAGTCAGTATTATACAGATGAACGACGTAGGCCTACCGGTTTACTGTGACGCCACCGACTATTTCGGATCATAGGCGAGCCAGTTACATTTTCTTAAGACTGTCTTATATATCGTTCTCAAGGCTGTGAAATTCTCTACCGAACGGTATGCAAAGTGACCTGGTTAACGAGACGATTAGCCATTATTATGGAGGAGAACGACGTTTGACTTACTGGTTTTCTGTGATGCTAGAGTGTATTTCAGGTCTTAGACTGATCAGTTACATTTTCTTAAGGCTATCTTTTATATCGTTCTGAATTCTTTGAAATTCTCTTCGGAATGATGTATGAGGTGGATTAATTCACGGGAAAATCAATGGATACTATAGACATGAACGACGTTGATCTGTTTTCTGAGATGCTACCGTAGACTACCGAGTTGCTTTTTTAAAGACTGTCTTATACATTATTTTGAGGCCCGTGAAATTCTCTGTCGAACGGTGTGTAATAGTTGATTTTTGGTCTAGGTGAATCTGGTGGAATGATGTAAATAGTTTAAGTAAAGGTCGTTCAACATGAGAAAATCTTTTTTTGCTAAAGTGTTTCCATGGGCGCGGAAAAGGATTTTTAAGATTTAAAAATATGCTGGCGTTGTTCGCGGAGGAAAACTGCATCATATGAGTTGAGATAAGACGAATTGGAGTGTCAATGCGTTTTGGGTCTTATCGTTGCCCGTCCTTAACCGAGACTAATCATAAGTTCGAAAGGCAAAAAGCTTTCAAAATTGTTGGATAGTTTTATCCACTTAGCTTCGTTTTTTTCTAGATCTTTAGACGACGAGTGCAAAATAGAAATAAATATGACCACATTAGCTGCTCCTATAGCAAAAAGCCTAGCGTCGAAAATGAAGTTGAATGACGGTGTGGAAATACCAATGTTTGGTTTAGGGACGTACAGACTCGATGGACGTAAGGTTACTTGTCTTCTTTTCCGTCATGCGGTATAAAATGGTTGTTTCTGTTGCGAATTGTAGCGTTAATTGCATCTGCTATTGAGAAAGGTTATCGTATGCTAGATAGTGCAGAAAATTATAAGTAAGTTTGTACTTGGATGTTGATTGTATATTTATTACGGTATCGCTTCACTGCGCGACAATAGGCACCTTGCATCGGAAAGGTTTTTCGGTAACTACGAAGATGTGTTACTTCAGAAATGAATAAGATGTAGGTTATCGCCCGTGCTCACTGTTGCGACAATCGTTGTTTGTAGAGAAATTTCTGGAGACCCAGTAAAACTCAATTATAGGAAAAGTAGAGTATTGGAACGTTTTCACGGAAAAATCTGACACTCATATCTCACTCAAAATCAAACCGAATGAGGCAAGTAATGGAAGTAGTAGGGTTTTTCATTTGAAAATACCCTTAGAGCGTATTTCATTTCCATTAGGATACCAAAAGGGCACTCACAAGGGAACCTTTTGAGATGTAACCGTCCGATTCCAATGATTTGTACATGGATCGATAGACGTCAGTGAGGTAGTAAATACTCTAAAAGGATTCGTGTCCGTGGCTCTTGAAAACCCGGTTTTCTGGAAAAGTAGTTTTTCAAGAACTCCAAAAAAATAATCAAAACCTTTTCTAATGAAACATACTTGTAGCCCGCAAATTTCTGATTAAAATGAAACATCTCCCAGCTCCGCACGACCTTTCTTTGCAAAGTTATAGAATTTACAAGAAAAGCCCTAAATTCTGTAGCTTTGATCTGACAATGAATATTTGGGGCCTTTTTTGTAGATTCTATAACTTTGCAAAGAAAGGTCGTGCGGAGCCGGGAAATGTCTCATTTTAATCAGAAATTTGCGGGCTACAAGTATGTTTCATTAGAAAAGGTTTTGATTATTTTTTTGGAGTTCCTGAAAAACTACTTTTTCAGAAAACCGGGTTTTCAAGAGCCACGGACACGAATCCTTTTAGAGTATTTACTACCTCACTGAAGTCTATCGATCCATGCATAAATCATTGGAATTGGAATCGGAAAGCTACAGCTCGATAGGTTCCCTCGTCAGCTCAGATAATGTTTAAGGCGAAAAATACAGTAAAAATGATGTAGTCAGATTAGCCGAGTGGGTTAGGTGCCAGTTTAGTACACAGACGTTGTTACTTGCATACCTACAGCGCTGAGTTCGATCCTAAGATCTGGCTTGGATTTTTTATCGTTTTCTAAGCGTATCCTAAAATACCAAAACAGTAGCTTGAAAAACCAAAAACCGTATCCTTCGGTAACCTAAAAGGACTTCCTAAGATACCCTTAAGGGTCTGCATCTGAAACTAAAAGAACTACTTTTTGATTCTGCAGAAACAGAAATACCCTTAAACGTGTCCTGAAAATCCAAAAGGTACTCTAAGTTTCGGACAAACCGTAGTTATTAGTTTCAAATGCAGATACCCTTTTTTGGTTTTGTAAGATACGTCTGTTTTTAACAGTGTACGGTTTTCTATTCTGCCTCCGAAACAACTTGGGGCCTTCACGAAACGCAAAAAATGTAATAAAGCGAAAAACCGCTAATAAACTGAAGAAAAATTCCGAGGGTAGAATTTTGTTCGTAGGCAGAAGCACATGATATTCTGAAATTTCATCAAATTTTGAGAAGATCAACTTCCCTGACTGTTACAGACATTGGCTCGTAATGTTTATTTTTGAATAAGACGTTTCTGTCAAGTAAAAACGGTCAGATACAGTCCAGTGCGAGATTCGAATGAAAGTAGTTAGTTTCTAAGTTCGATCATCCGTTTATCGAGCTCTTCTGCTCCATTAAGTGCTAAAAGTGATGCAAGCTGGCTGTACTATATTTACAGAAGACATTATTTTTCTTGGTAGAAATGAGTCCGAAGTGGGAGAAGGTATTAGACAAAGTCAAATACCGCGCTCGGAGCTTTTCATTGTTTCAAAGTTATATACCACCGCGGACGGTGTCGATGGCGCCAACGAAACAGTAGAAAAAACTTTGAAAAAGTAATAAACAAACTGAACTAGAATGAAACACCATTTGTTTTTTCGGATGTTATCTCTTGCAGTTTAGCAACAGATTACATTGATTTGTATTTGTTACACGCACCACAGGGAGGTAAGTGTGGTGAAGTTTATCGGGCACTGCAAGAACATAAAAAAAGCGGCAAAATAAGGTGAGATACAATTATAGGGCACAGCGTTTTTTTTACAAGAAAATGTATTACACAAATTTAGATCGTTGGGCGTTTCAAACTTCGGTATACACCACCTGAAGGCACTTGAAAAATTGGGATTGGATTTGCCGTCGGTCAATCAAATCGAAATGCATCCGTGGCAGCTAAAAACGGATATTGTGAATTACTGTCAATCGAAAAATATCGTTATTATCGGTTATTCGCCACTAGCAAAGGGCAAAAAAGTCGATGACGAAACTATTATTCAAATTGCTCAAAAGTGAGTATAGAAGATATTGAGAAACTTTGAATCCTGTTATCGAATGAGGATGGTAGTAAAGCAGTTTTGGAACCAGCCTTTGAGTCTCATTATTCTGGCTGGACAGCACGACCAGGTTTTTTTCTTATGTACCGCCTCTTTCATGCTGCTCACAGAACAGCTGCATTCGAAATCAGTAATTTGTACAATGAAATTTACCAGCAGTAATTCGATTAAACGATGGAAAATTTACTAGAGGTTTAAACAGTTAGTTTATGGGCTTAAAGTGCCAGAATAAGCGATTGTTTGTTTGTATAGATGGCTGATTTCATTTATGCACTACGCTAGTTCATTACCGAAGGCATTTCGGATAAACCATATTTTCTTATCGATCCGTGCCCCATGTGGGTATCGTGTATAGCTGTTGCAAGATGTTATATCCCTGTTAGTAGTACTCATAAGGCTCTCGGCGCTCTTTGGCTTTATAAAGTGGGGGTACTTGGAAACAGACGTACTTGAACCAGACAAAAATTTAACACAGATCGAAGGGTTCTCTTAGAATATTTTCTCACTATTAGAGAAAAAGACCAAGAACGAATATTTTGATTTTCTTCCATATGGAGTTTGTCCAGAATCTTCTCTTCAAAAGGAGAGTCAAGCAAGACCTTGATTTTCAGTAGTTTGGACGCTGTATCCCATTTCCATGGAGCTCCAGCGCCGGTATCAGGTGGCATGAGGTAAGTTTGTTGCATGAACATGCGTAATCGATCAAGTTAAATCTGATGTCATTCTTTGTTTTTCGAAAAGAATCCAGAAAACTTTAGATCAGAAACATGATTTTCTATTTCTTTGGTCTTAAAATCCCTTTTAGGAAGAAAAGTATACAGTCTTGGAGCCCCATGGAAATACGATACCATCCCCATATCGTGGAGAATCAAGATCTCGCTTGAAGAAACCTACTTTAAACAGATACTTCTGAATTGATACTGTTACAAAAACATGTCCTAAAGTCTCGTCTTTTGAATGGTGAAAACCGAAACTGTTTAGCTCTTTTTCAATCAAAAACAACCGAGAGCATTGTTTTGGTCAGGGTTTATTTTCGGTCACACGTCACGGTGAAGCAATTTTGTTTTCCACTACAAGCAGCCTTTTATCGAACACTGATTAGGGCTGTGACAGTTACCAGTTACCGTTACCAGCGTTCTCCATTACTAGAGGTAACGGTAACTGATCTAAAATTAATAAGCATCGTTCCTCGTTACTGAAGGGTGAAGGATTTCTTACGTATATCAATTACCATTACCTCTACTAAGCAGGAACGATGCTTATTAGTTTTATGTCAATTATAGTTACCGTTAGTAACGGGGAACGATGGTAACGGTAACTGGTAACTGTCACAGCCCTAACACTGATGCACCAGTAAACAAAATAGAACTCCTAAGATGGAATTTCTAAAATAAACCTGTGTCGACAGCTATTGTTGAGCCATGGTTACATCAGGAAAGTGATGATAACCCGTGGCGCGACAGTCTTGGTATAAAATATTTGTTCATTTTCCAAACCCTTATTAGCAATTGTTGAGAGTCAAAAGGAGCCAGTTAGAATCAGAATTTTGAACTTTTCCAAATATATACTCAAATTATTTTTCTGGCTTAATGTTGATTAACTGTGAGCTAATGTTTGAAAGAGCCAGAAATGAGTCTATACAGAATATTTTTGGTCCATTTTTGTATTTTCATTAAAACTTACTTAACTCAAAACATGAAACATCCTTTAATACAATAGTTTTGTAGAGCAAAGTTTGCTCTACAAAATTGCTGTACTTACTTTTCTTTTCCTCTCTGACAAAATGTTTAACATTTATTGATTATTCTTCTTTTCGTAGAATGCCGTTTTATGTAGAAAGTAGCTCACAGAAAAACTTCTATAATTTTCGATTCTCTTGAGTTGCACAAGCTACAGATTACTTAGCTCTGCACGACCTTTCTTTGCAAAGTTATAGAATCTACAAAAAAGGCCCCAAATATTCATTGTCAGATCAAAGCTACAGAATTTAAGGCTTTTCTTGTAAATTCTATAACTTTGCAAAGAAAGGTCGTGCAGAGCTGGGAGGTGTCTCATTTTAATCAGAACTTCGTGGGCTACAATCGTGGCTTATTAAGAGAAAGTTACAATAAAAAGCCCTAAATTAATTTCTTCGTATTTCTGTATTCTTATTATGTAGCTTTGAACATTTAGGGCTTTTCTTGTAAATTCTATAACCTTGCAAAGAAAGATCATGGCTAGTTGAGAGATGTCTCATTTTGATCAGAAATTTTCGGGCTACAATTATATTTTATTAAGAAAGATTTTGGTTATTCTTCAGAATTTCTGAAAAACTGATTTTCAAGAAAACCGGATCTTCGAACGACCATGGGAAACTCCCATAATCATATTCGGAATCAGCATAGTTAATAACCTATAACCCACTCGATTTCGATCAAAAAGCGGTTTACCACCTCGGGAGGTTCCCTCGCAAGACTTGTGTGCCATGGGTTAGCCGCCTATTTCTGCATGGGTATGATGAACCAATAAGACTAATGATCTTTAATTGAAGGAGTTGTTTCTAAGAGATTAGAACATTTTGAGACTGGAAGTTTTGAAACTTGTTCTGCTAGTCTCAAAGCTTCTCCACTGACCACATTCCTTATGTGTTTACTTGAACGAAAAAAGCCTTATACATATCAAAGGGTTCTCTTAAAATGTTTTCTTACTAGATTACAGAAAACTCCAGCACAAATTTTAATTCGATGGTCCGTCCAACGTGGTTTGATCACAATTCCAAGAACATCAAGTGAAAAGCGATTAATGGAGAATGCCGATGTGTTTAACTGGTCAATTCCAGAGAATGAAATGGAAATATTGGTGTGTAATAGCTAGGAGTGATTTCAAAAATATAAATAAAAGTCTTTTCTTTTCTAGAATGCGTTAGGAAAATCTCCTTGGAGCTGTACATGGGATCCTACGAAAAACGATCTTGAAACAGCATTTGGGTTCAGTAATCAAGAACTGGAAAGCCGATCTTCATTAGATTAAACGTTAATCGTTTTTGGAGTTTTATAAGATTGGCTTATTTTAAGCTTTTGATCCGCGAAAATAACACTAATAAAAATACACAATGAAGTTGCCCTGTAACTCAGTTTACTACTGATTAATGAACTTATTGAAGACTAACAGGCGGCACTTAGAATTGCTTGTTCTTCCAAATTTTCGAATTAGGCCTACAATTGATGAACCATAGACCAATCTCTATCTCAAACGCACGTGAGAAACCAGTCTGAGCTGCATAGCACCTAACATGACCGAGAATTTTAGGAAACTTTAACTGCTCCTTTTTACCTCTTCTTGTGAGCGGTATGCCGACATTTGGGCGCCGACACTAGGGCTCAACGATATTTGGATTTCAGAATTCATATTTCAATACGCATTTAGATCCATAAATTTATCGTTCATGATATATACCAATGATTAACTGACATTTGAGCCGTGACATCACTTTTCCGCGAACCGATACTTCCGACTTTTTCATAGCACACACTTGGTGTTTTTGGCAGTGTGTGGTGTGGGGTGAGTCTGTTGTCGCGGAAATGCCAGTTCGGGGTAATGTCGGTATATCCATTAATGTGCTATGATAGACTTGCGCTCAAATGTCGCCGCGCCCAAATGTCACCACGCCCAAATGCCGCCGCGCCCAAATGTCGCCACGCCCAAATGTCGTTGCGCCCCAGACAATGTACTTGTGCCCAAACACTTGGGACAAGTACTCCGCCTGCGTAATCAAGCCGGTACTTGTCTTTTTTCCTGAAATAAATTTACTTGTACGTACTTGTTCAGCATGCAAATACTTGATTTTTCACTTGACAAGCACTTGAACAAGCGCTTCTCAAGTAAAATTGCAAGTACTTGGATTGTTTTCAAGGTAATATTATTCGAGTGTTTCCTTATTATCGCTTAATATTCACTTTGTGAACTTACAATATTCTATGTCTGAAGTCCATAAAGGAAACATGTTTTGCTAACGAGGGAACGTTCCCCAACTGCCCAGTCGCTTTCGAGCAGTAACTTAGTGGAATATAGGTAGTCCATCATGCTGATTCCGAATATGACTATGGGGGTTCCTCTTAGGCCTTCGAAGATCCGGTTTTCTGGAAAACCAGTTTTTCAAGAATTCTCAGAAATAATCAAAACCTTTCTTAATGAGCCATAATTGTAGCCCGCACATTTCTGATTAAGATGAGACATCTCCCAGCTCTAGAGGACCTTTCTTTGCAAGGTTATAGAATTTACGAGAAAAGCTCTAAATTAATTTTTCCTTATTTCTGTAGCTTTGAGCTGACAATGAACATTTAGGGCTAGGCCTGCGAAAGTTCAGGGTTCCTTTTTAGCGTTCTCTTTGAACATAATGCCAAAGGACGTTGGCGTTTCTTGAACGTGAACGCTAAACATGACGTCTTCGAGCGTCAACGAGAATGTTCTGGTGAATGTTAACGTTATTTTCTATGAACGGTCTTGATGTTGTGTGGAATGAATATTATTGCAAAAAGTTATATAGCAATTCCACCTAGTAGTATACCAAGTGAAACAGCTTTCTCCATTGCGAGTTATATTTAGTGAAAAATCAATGCTCGTTTGTCCCAAATGGGTTAGAATAACAAAAGAAAACGTATGTAGTTACTGTAATGGTTTTGACCTAGGAACTTAATTAAAGCTTTATCAAAAAGAAAAATCTGAGCACAAAGGGTTAAAAGAAACCCATTTTAGCACTATACACAGAAACACATACATGTAAACATAAGAACCTAAAACATAACAAGAAAATCAGGAAAAAAGAAAGAAAAAGAAATCCTCATCTTATCCTTAAAGAGATGTTACACTTGCACTGTTGGTTACAATGGTTTTATTGAACCTAATGATGCTCAAAGTAGAACTGCAGCTCAATTTACTCTCATCACATGTAACAACCACTCG